>VDFB02145043.1:27500-211928 GCA_007258455.2 Sequoia sempervirens
GTACTTTCTACGCATGTCAAAGAGATTCAGCATATTTTCAGGGTTTGATCATCTAGGTTCGCATACTTCAGAATTTGCAACAAAACCCATGTCCTAGATTTTTTCGAGAAAATTGCCCCGTAGTCTTCATTCTGAAGCTCTGTGCTTTTTTCCGAGAATCTCTTTGCATGTGGGCCTAAAACACATCTTTTCGAGAATCGAGCTATCTGGGTTGTCTTAGAATTTGATTCTGCACAAAACCCACGTTTCAGAAAAATTCGAACAAAAATTCCCGCCATAGGCTATTTTTAGCTTTGTTCAGAGATTTTCAGCCCTTTCAGAAAGTTGTCCGAGTATATTCGACTTTACAGTCAAAAGTATTCATTTTCAAAATGCAGTTCAATCTCATTGATTATAGAACCAAATCGGTTCTTATACATGATTTTGTTAAAACTTCAGACATGGACTTAAGTCATGTTTATCCAGTCGTTAACTTGAGCAGTTTGGAGGGTGTGAGCAGCAATTCATTGAGAAATCTTGAACATTCCGGGTTGCTGGCAACGGCATCTATTCCTGTCACCACTTTTGATCTCGAGTTTGTTCTTGCTTGCATCAAGCATTATGACTCGTCTTCACGACAAATCAGATCAACTGATGGGAGGGTTATCTGCAATCTTAAGCTGAAGGATGTAGAGAAGTGTTTTCCTATTCCTTCTCGTTCAGATAATTTCACTGTGGTTATTTAGGCCTGTGAGAAGATATGGGATGGAGATCAAGAACGTTCACAGAGAAAGGTGGCTCAGAGATGGTTGAAGGTTCAAAAGACTAACATGCCTAAAAAGGTTGGTCATGGTGAATTCAAGGAAGAGGTTGTTGTTTTGATAACTTTGCTCAATTGAGTTACAGGTCAAGAAGATGCTAGCACTTTCCGACCATGGATGTTTTACCTCATTTCCAGGATCCTTGATGGCACAAAACATTTTGACTGGGCTATGTTGATCAGCGATTGCCTACATTAGCAGATTACTGATTTTCTCATATTTCATGAGTTTCATATGGTGTCTTACTTGCTCTACTTAGTTGCATTTCAAGGCAGCTATAGACACCTAAAAACTAAAGGGACTCTTGGTGTTCAGCGTGTTCACAAGTACTATTCTCAGTTAGAATTTTCTAAGGCTGAACAAGATTTCTGAGCAGTGAATGATCACTTTTCTATGAGTACAGTCAGAGATCTTGACAACGAAATGCACATCCGTATTTCTGCAGAAGCAAAATCAGCAATGGAGACTTGGGCGGATTGGTTTATCCAATTTCCTACTTTAACATACATCCGAGTTTATGGATATGTTGGAGAGCCTCTGATGTTACCAAGGTACCCTTCAAACAAGATCATCTTCATGGAGTTTCTCAGACAGGTTCAGCACGTTCACTCCTTTCTTCATAGTCCTCATAGTCTGCAGCCACTTTTCCATTTGGATTGGGTATTTTCACATACAGAACTGCGGCAAATGCTAGGTATATGTCAACTGAGATGGAGAGATTCAAACTCAAATCTCATACTAAGAGGCGTTCCTATGATCCTTTGGGTCATTATGCAGCCAGGTTGGAGTGAGGGATTGCACATAAGCCAGCACTTGAAGATTTTTGGGCTAATTGTGAAGATGAATTCGAGGTTCGTCGTCGTCACTATTGTAGACTCGTTATTACTCAGCTCTCTGATTACCTATTAGAGGATGTTGATGGTCTATCAGATGATGATGGAGAGATTCTTCTCAATTCATATGTCAAGGATCAAATTGCTCGGCAGCCACTTCGCTCACCAGATTGGTATGCAAAGGAGAAAACTTCTATTGAGGATGTTTCTAGATTGGTTATCAAGACCAGCAAGCAGTTCTTGGAGAGCAAACGAAGGCGAAAGTCAGTCCCTGTTACAAAGCCGCCAGTGAATTTTTCTTCATTGCCTTCTACTTCGAGGTCAAGGCCTCAGGTCAAGACTATTATGACGCCACCTGAAGGAGTTAGACTCAATGGAAACACAAGAAAGAGGACTACTGGTAAGAGGAAGCAGAAGCAAGTAGAGAATGCACCTCAGATTCCAGTGGAGACAGTCATTCAGGCTGAGCCTCGTGTTTCACCTCCTAGTTCGCCACATGTGCAACTTATTGATACAGATTCAGATCCTGAGATACCAGTTCGAGTAGGATCAGAGACAACCGAACCACCACAGATTGATACATTAGGGACAATCTCTCCTCGAATTCATAATATTGTTTGGTCTTGTTGGCTCGAGAGGACTTTGGGGAGACAGAGGCGAGAACCTTCATACAATCTTGATTTATCTGAGTTCGGTGAGCCTTATCAGAAGAGGTCGAGCAAGAAGATCAAGAAGCAGGTGCATATCGAGAAGACTCCAAAGTCAGAGATTGTTATAGAGGTTGCTACTCCTCCCGAGGGTAGGAGTCTAGATGAAGTTGAAGTCGGTGACTTTACTTTCACCAAGGAAAATCTTGGCAGGACCACTCGAGAGACAGACGTGAGCCTTCTTAAGATTGTCACCAATAATCTTGAAGAACGCATCACGAAGGATGGAGAGGATAAGGCACTGCTTAAGGCTGAGAACAGTCAACTTCCTCAATATATCTCTGATCTTGTCCACGGAAATTTGAGTAGAGCGCCTGTTCTTCCACAGAATACACCTGCAGAACAACAAAAGTTGGATCAGTTAGTCAGTCATGGCAAACTTCTGGCCAACTAGATTGAAAGCTTAATTGTTACAGGTCAGCATCTTCTTATGGATTTGTATCAATTGAGGAGTGACGCACATAAACTTCGTCAAGGCATCCAGCTGCTCGAGATTTCAGTTGCAGAGAGTTTAGCCAAGGATCGAGTTCTTGTATCTCAGTTGTCTATTGCATATGATGCTTTAGAGCTTGATGAAGATCGAGAGAAGGTTTTCACTTGGAGGGAGCAGCACCTTTTCGAAATGGAGATATGTGAAAAGATCTCTACCAAGTTGTTTTCACTAAAACATAATGTTGTCGGAGCTCTTGCACTTGTCAGTGGTTTTGTTGTTCAAATCCCGTGTCATTATCTTCTTGAGGATGGCACATATATTGAATTGAACGTAGTGCAAGCTGAGTTTGAAAAGCTGATTCGTGATAACCTTGAGGGAGATCCTGTGGAAGCTAAGTTAGAGAACATTTCAGTGATTTCAGCTAGTTTCAAGAAAGCGGTTGAAGATGTCAGAGAATGCATGCATACAATCAAGGAGAGTGACAGAGAATTGAAGAAACAAATTATTGTTTTGGATAGCATCAAAGTGCCAGAAGATAGAGTGATTGATGAGTTCCTCGACGATGTTGAATCGAGATGACTTGGAGTGATCTGCCAGTTGGGACCTGTAGTTAGTTTCAAGGATAGAGTCATGAGCAGCAGTTAACTCGACTTTCAGTCTTGAGTTCACTTGCTAACTTCATGCATGCTTATCTCTTCCTTGGGATTATCTTCACAGGAGTTAGGATTAGGGTTTTTCAGTTAACTGAGGGTAGTGTTCCAGTTAACTTTGCTTTCAATAAGGACATGCATGCTTGCACATTGTCCATTTAGGTTAAATGTTTCAGTTAACTGACGGTAATTTTCCAGTTAACTGTATAGTTTGCTTTGTTAGGGTTTAGCAATAAAATCTTGCATGCATTGCAAGACTATAGTTGACTCAAGGTGATTTTAGGGTTCCCTACACCTTTTGATGTCTATAAATAAGAGCTTTTGCTTATTTGTACATAACTTTTGCACGAGAGAGAAATATATGATGTGCCTACCTTGCCTTCAATATTGCTCGTTCTGTATTTGTTCATGTGTATTTGCTGTTATGATGAATTGTTATGCCACTTGGGTTTCATGCAATTATGATGGTGAATTATTTCCTTAGTTAGATCAATTATGTTTTGTGTTCAATAAACTTGTTCAGATTGAGCTGATAGATGTGCCACCTTGCCTTCAAGTTGAGAATTTGTTCTTGTTTATCGTATGGTGTTTTGTGAATAATAAACTTGTTTAGATTGAGCTGATAGGTGTGCCACCTTGCCTTCAAGTTGAGAATTTGTTCTTGTTTATCGTATGGTGTTTTGTGAATAATAAACTTGCTTAGATTGAGCTGATAGATGTGCCACCTTGCCTTCAAGTTGAGAATCTATGCTTGTTTATCGTCAGATAATCATTCCTGCTCCATTTCCCCATGCTCTGTTTTCTTGAGGAAACTGGATAGTTTTAAAGTAGTTAACTTAGTTGTAGTTAGTGATCTGCGAAACCAGAAAATACTTAGCTGCAACGTATATAGTTTTCGTGAAAGCCTTGTACCTCTTACAGCTGAGACAAAAAGACAGGATATAATTTAGTTTATTTCCCTTTTCAGGTACTTTTGTCTGGCACAACAAGGGAGCTTCCCCCTCCTAATTTGAAGAGCACTCATTGCATAGTGTGCATAGCTGTCCATACCAACTCATACTCCAGAGGTGTTAGTTGTTACACCAACAATAGAATTAATTATTCCAAATACCACATATTGATAACAATTTTCCATTACTAAAATATTGAGTATTGCATGCACCAGATGTCATATAATAAATATGTAGATTGCTGATATAAGGAATACCATACAAAATTTAATTACACAAATAAAAAACTAATATTTCTTCACTAAATTGCTGAACTCATCTGCAGATTGACCACAAACCAATCAGCATCCTTTAGGATAACTTGTACGGCCTCTATAAGATGGTACAGCCTCCATAAAGTGTGGTATGGCAGCCCACAAAAGGCTGTGACTCCCTTATTGGTAGCTGTGGCATGTTTAAAAGCTCCTTTAGGCTGCATTGGAAATGCATTAAGGCTTAAAAGCCTTGCCAAAAGCTTTGACCCCTCCTTTATAGTAGGCAATAATGTGGTACAGCCCTTCTTGGAGCCTCACTACGGTACGGCTGGGAGTATCTCAGCATAAATTAAATATATGATTTTTAGCTTGCTTCATAACTGCACACACAACACTGAACTTTGCTCTGTTTTCCCACTCACACACAACACTAACAAATTTATTATTTGCTAGCCATTCCTAATAAATTTGTACCTAAAATTCTCGGAGCTTGTAACTGGCAACAATATCTTATTTTCTCCATTTAAATGCAATTGCCAAATTACCCTTAGGTTCTTGAGTTGAACATGCAATCCAAACTTCACAATGAGAAATTAGAAAATGACCAAGATGTCTAATTTCCTTTTTGCATTTCTTTTTATACTCCACCTGCAAACTTTTGAGAACTTCTATCTTTAAATTGTATAAAGTGACCTCTTTTAAATTTAATTCACTTTGGCCCCTGAAAAGTCACTTTAACGCATAGGGTCATCTTTTTAAATAAAATAAATAATTAAACTGAAGTTGTACCAAAAATAGTAACATAAGACAACTTACATTTAATTAATTAAAATATTCCCTCTCCAAGCCCCGTAATTAGCCTATGAGAATGAAATAGGCTAAGGTGTCCTTCCCGAACACCTATGTCAAAAAAGGGGACATTAAATGCACTATACATATCTTGTGTAGCAACCACATACCCCTCCTCATCAATCAAAGCTAAAACAAGTTGTGCAAGAGAAGCATCTAAGTCAAGATGCTTTAGTGTTGTATGCCAATGCATTAGCATCCCATCCTTGTACTCAACTTGCTTGTGTGAAAGGAACCACAAGTTGCAATGCACATACATCAACTATACCTATTTCAATATCAAATGGTTCCGCTTAACATAGTGGATAAAGAAATGTGTACAATAGTTCCACTCAAAAGAAGAGGAACTCGCAACCTAATGAGAATAGAGACAAATTCAATGCAAAGTTTCAAATGAGAGTTGCCAAAAAAAGTGTTAAAAGTAATTAAAAATACATATCTAATATAGAACTTTCATGGCAAGAGGTCGTTGGTAAATACACCCTTGGCCATGGAAGTACCACCACATATAAGTGTCCTTCTTGTACTTGTCTCAAAAAATACTAAGGCTATGATATGTCAAAATTATATTATCAAACTCACCCACAACTATTTTCCTTGTATTTGGGTCTACGAAAAATTCTAGTGAATGTTGCCTTGTACCCATCAATAACTTCAATGTCTTTCTATGTGGTCACCTCCATGGACAAAGAAAGCCATCTCCATGCTATAATACATGGGGTTCAAAGAAAATAGAAGTTATAACACAATTGTCATCTTGTTCCACCATTCAATTATAATTCTTCACACACTTGAAAAATGTTTTAGAGTGGTCTTGCTCCTTAGCTACTGTTATGCCTCTTATTTTTTATACCATTGAGTCAATTAATTGCATCATACTCATGATGGACTTGATAAAACTCAACACATATTCCACACAAGCCCACCAACCATCATCCAACACCAATGCTTTGACCTCTAGCATCTCATCTATATTAGGCTGTCTCCATAAACTACATTACACCCCAACGCAACTCAATGTTCATTCTTACATTTTCTATTTGCCATCAAGGACATAGTCATCATGTTTGAACCAGATTCAACTTGTGTTTTCCTAATCAGCTTGCAAGGTTGTTCATGTCATAGTTTTAATCTTCAAACTAACAACTTTCACAAGTTGATGTTGCAATTGTTTGGTGTCAAACAACAGGGAGATTTGAATGGGTTGTGAGTGGCATTGGTGAGGAAGAAGAGGTGGAAAGATGGCTGAGTCACATCAAATTCTGTCACTTCATTCAAAATTGGAAAGGATAAATCAAAGGTCTCCCTAAATGGAAAGTGACAAAGTCGTTAATCATTTCAATCATCGCACACATCTAAGTAGGTGCACATTTGAGGTGGAAAAGCCACATGATACCTTCGCCTCACAAAATAGTTTGTTCCTTAAAAAACAATTCCTAGTATCATCACTTCAAAGTTTTGCTTTGCACTTCTAAATGGGCTAAAATTTAATGAGGTTCCATTTAGCATTGAGAAAGTGGCAAAGATCCCAATTGCATGTCCAAAGATAGCATAAATATATCAAATTTATGGCTTGCATTACTAAAGCAGCACGGTCAATACAAAACTCTACCTTGCTGCACTTTCTACAAGGAAAACCTACATCAAATTTCTGCATAGCACACTTTCCTAATGGTTCAACCACTTGAAAATTCTACCTAAGATCATTAAGTTGGCTTACATGGCTAACATTTCCTCCTTGACTCAAGTGTATAAAGAATTCACCTACTTCAACTTGTTTAAAGTTTTTCCTTGCATTATAACTTTGGCACAATAACTCTAAACTTTTGCCTGTCATGCTTTTAACATGCTTGAACCACGTGAGATCTTTGCCTTTATCATAAAGGTGACATATACAACTTTGATATGCACCCATCTTGTTCCAACTGCTTAGAAACTTTGTTGGCACACATTAGTAATGGTTTGGTATGCAAGAGTCAACTAAGTAAAATTAAAAAATTTCCTATGTTTAGTTTTCGACCATAATTACCCCATTGATGCAAATCTCACATAATACCAAGTTCATGTTGATGCAAATCTCACACAATACCAAGTGGAAGAGCTTCAACAAACTTGTATTTAGGTTGTTTATGCAATGAAAGAAAACAATAGGTTGTTATCAGGGACTATAGGGTTGTCATTCGTGATTCTTCCCCTCCTAGGTGGTCATGTTTGTTGTACCTAAAATAATTTTTTTGCTTCATTAAGGTATTTTGATAAAAATGGATAAAATCTTGCAAATTTGTCGTCAAAAGTCACAAAAGTCGAAGTCTCTGAAAATAGCAATTGTCTATTCTTAGAAATTTTTGAACGACAAACAAAGCATAGGGTTTTTGTGGGTTTATTGTCAAGAGGATACTTGCAAATTTTTGAAAATTTTGAAATTAGGGTTTCAAGCCCCTATTTTTAGAAAAACCCTAAAAATAGGATCTTTCCAGAAATGGCTCAAAATGATTTTAATTGGTTTATTCTTCATCACGATCACACTAGTCCAGTCAGAATCACGAAAAAGTCAGTTTTTTCTCTAGTGGGTCTATTTTGCTTTATCAAAAGAAAAGTTAGGACCTCCAAGGTCATCAATGGCAGATGGCCAGTACCAAGTATCAAAATCTAAACTTCAAACGCTTCACAAAAGAATCTATGGCGAAAGATGCTTGAAAAAATGGTGAACAACGGAGGGGAATTTCAAAAGTTGAAAATTGCGGAAAATAAACTAAGTCTGGAGATGGACGCCTTACCTCAAAGAGGGTGTCTAGGCTTCAATGACAGAATATTTTTTAGTTTATGTTTGTTACACACGCAACGTAGTCAACATGTTCGCGTCATCAGGAAAGATGCTCAACGCAGTCAACTTAGTCGACGACACAGTGAACACGAAGCGCGAGGAGAGTAAAATCATTGAAAATGACTGCCAACTGAAGCCAAAAGCGCCCCTGCAAGCCAAGGGCGCCCATGAATTCAAGGGTCTACATGCAGCTGTTGGGATTTGCAGTTTTGAGGTTCCTCAGAATTCTTCCAACCTTGTGATGAATCTAGCATCCAAATCACGGGATTGGCCAAACACTCACAAATGAAGATCAAACCGAAAGTATTGAAAGTCAACAAACTCGAAGTTTATGAACACCACTTCAAGCAGGTAAATGACTTGTTCCTAATGCACACAGTGAGGGATCTTGATCACGAATTACATATACGCATTTCACCAAAAGCCAAATTGGAATGGCAGATTGGGCCAATTGGTTCATCCAATTCCCCACATTTACCTACATTCACGTATATGGTTTCTCAAGTAGTCCAGCCATGTTACCCAGTTATCCATCAGATAAGGTGGTATTCAAGGAGTTCCTAAGGCAGTTGCACGAGGTACACACTTTTCTGGAGGATAAACGCAAGTCTACTGCTAGCTTTCCTTTTGAGATGGGTATTTACAAGTGCAAATCAGCAGCTGACGCCAAGTCAATGAGCAATGAAATGGTGAAGCTTAATCTTCAGTTTCTCATAGAAAGGCGCCCATATGACCCTTGAGGCCTTTTGGCAGCTCGCCTTGGCAGCAATTTATCACATAAACCTACCATGGAGGATTATTGGTTCAGCTGTGAAGATGAGTTCGAAGTGCGCAAGTGCAATTATAGCAAATTCACTTTTCCACAAATTGCTGATTTTTCTTATCAAAGGATGTGAAAGGTTTATCAAATGATGATGGTGAAGTCATACTTCCCACATATTTCAAAGATCAAATTGACTCGTAGCCACTTTGATCCGTTGATTGGTATGCCAAAAAGAGCACCTCCATTGAAGAAAGGACAAGCAAGGTTGTAAGGCACAGCAGGCTATTCTTAGATAGCAAGAGGACACGGAAGGTAGTCACTCCAATTATAGAGCCACCACCGGTTACCACCACAGTACCTTCCACTTCTAAGTGGAAACCCAAAGTGAAAGCAATGGTTCATCCTCTAGAGGGTTCAAAGAACAGCAGAATGTCAGGGCATTCAAGGGAAAAGATGAAAGTTACTGATGTAAATCAGCACAAAAAATAAATGGATACAGCCATAGATATAGTGGAAGCAGTGCTAGAAATAGAAGCAAAGCCTCCTATTTCGTCACCACCGTAGTTGTCTCCAATTCATATTGACTTGGAGCCTGATTCACCAATTCATGACATCTCCACACTAGCTCACTCATCAGGAGTTAATGAGACGAGAACTAATCCTCCCAACGAAGTTAGTTGAGACTCTTCGTTTTGGCTTGACAACATCCTGGGTAGGAAAAGAAGAAAGCCTTCTTACCAGTTGGACTTTGCAGAGTTTGACAATGTCTACCAAGACACGTCTGACAAGAAACTCAAGAAGCAAGTCTGTGTGGAGAAGAACGCTGACAACGAGGTGGTCATCGAGATTGCAACACCACCAATTGAAAAGGTTACCAACGAGGTTGAGGTTGATGATTTCACATTGGTCAAAGCCAACCTTGGTAGAAGTACATGGCAAGTTGATGTAAACCTCTTCGAGGTTGCAGTAGTTAGTTTGAAGGAAAGAGTGGTCAAAGATGTTGAAGACAAGGCAGCCCTCAAGGCTGAAAATCAGCAGTTGCGGCAATACATCTCCAACCTCCTTCACGGTACTTCACATTCACCGCCTTGCTTCCACAAATGCTGGAATTACCGGCAAAACAAAATCAACTAAGTCAATTGGTTGTTTATGGGAAACACCTAAGAGACTAGGTGGAAGAGTTCGTCACCAGGGGCCAATTCATACTTACAGAGTCGTATCAATTGAGGTACAATGCTCACGACCTTCGCTTAGAAATCCAAGAATTAGAGTAGAGCATAGCAAAGAAGAAGCCTCGAGATGAGATCACCATTTCAGACTTGAGAATGGTGTATGATTCAATCATTGCATAGGAGAACAAGCAAAAGCTTTTTACTTGGAAAGAACTTGTCTACAAGGTAAAAGCTTACGATACAATCTCTGTAGAATTGGTTGAGTGCAGACAAAAGGTGGCAAGTGCTCTCAGGTTTGTAAGAACATTGGGGACATCTATTCCTTGCCAATACTAGCGTAAAGATGGTGAGTACATTGAGCTTGCTACAGTACAAACAAAATCTCAAGACCTCATTCATAGTGGTTTCAACGATGACCCTGTTGACTACAAGATGAGTCAAGTTGCAGTGATGTCAGCGAGATTCGATGAGGCAGTTGAAGGGAGAAGAGATTTTCAGAATCAGGTTGTGGATGGTGAAGTGATGTTGCAGAGGCATTATGTCATTCAAAAGAGTATTAGTTGTGGAGACGCAGAGGCAATTAGCAGCTTCCTAGAGGACTTGATTGCTCAAGTTGATGAGAAGTGAACTACTAGTTGAGGCGTATGACTTTCTCCAAAGATAAGAATTTTAGATCAGCAATTAACTTGACGCCTTTTCCAAGTTAACTGACTGTCCACTTTTCATCCATGTCTATCCTTGGAGATATTTATTGTACAGTTGGAGTTGGTTTTAGTTTTAGATCAGTTAACTGAGGTAGTCTTTCCAATTATCTATTAGTTACCTTTGTTTAGACATAGGAATAAATCTTGCAAATTGGCAAGAATTGTTTGTTAACACAAGGAGATTTTAGGGTTCCCTAATCCTATGTTTTTCTATAAATAAGAACAACCTTGCTCATTGTATTTTAACCGTTATTACTATAACAAAATTGCTGAGCCTTTGTGCCTTCAAGCTTTGCTAGTCAATATCTATTCACTTTGTTCAGTGTATTTTGGTTGATCATATGTTGTATGTTTGTCTTCTTCATACAATTTGCTGTCCCAAACGTGTATTTGTTGTTGGAAAGCATTTGAGGAAATAAATCTTGTGCCTATAGTGCTTTGATCCAAAGTCTCAAGATCTTTTTCATGATATTGTTGTTTTTATAATCTTTATTTCAATCTACACCTCAAAAGTACAATGAGTCTTTGAGGGAATTTTGAGATCAAGTTTATCGTTTCATGTTTTGTCTTCATAATCCTTCTTTCAGCCTACACCTCAAAAGTACATTGAGTCTTTGAGGGAATTTTGAGATCAAGTTTATCGTTTGATGTTTAGCTTTCATAAACCTTATTTCAGCATACATCTGCAAGAGCAATGAGCCTTCAAATGTGTTTTGGAAACAAGTTTGTTTAAGCTTTGTGTAAACCAAATCATTCCCCATTACTTCTAAATCCTCTTGCTCTCAATTTACTCGAGGAGATAGAAGTGTTATAAGTTTAGGCCTAGTTGTAGTTGAAGTTATGAAACCAGAGAAAACCTAAGCTGCAACGCAAAGAGTTTTATAACCTTGTGCTCTCAGCTGAGATAAAATGATAGCAATTTAGTTTACTTTTTTCTTTTTACGCATAATCAGCGAAAGAGGGAGCTTCCCCTCTTAATTTGAAGAGCAGTCTAACTGTGCATAGCTGTCCGTTTCCAATCCGCAAACCAGAGGCGCGAATTGAAAGACCAACAATGTCATAGACAATTAGCATGAGGAGGTCTTCAAGTCTTGGTGGGTGGCAATCGCATCTCCAATACTTGTTGAAACCATACTAGTGCTACATGGTCTTCTACAAGGACTTTTCAAGATGTTATTGCTTCTCAAGATCTCATCTTCCTTATTGAGACCCATGAGATCCCTAAAGGAGCTCCCCCTCCTATTTCTGGTTATTTTTTGGTCTTGGCTTTTCGTCATAAGACTCATAGATCCAATAGTGTTTGTGATTCAAGAGGGGTGACCTACCCAATCCATAATAACCTCAAGTCCAAAGTTTCACTAATAGCCTCTAATGTCCACTCTAGATACATGTGGCTCTAAGTTCCTTAAGGGTCTCTTCCTCTTCAAGATGTCTTCATTGTTGTGTGCTACTTAACCCTAGCCTCATCTCCATTCATCATTCACATTAATGGGGACCCATACATGGACCTCTATCCTGAGATTTCCAAATACTCCATAGCTAGGAACATCAATTTTTTGGGTTACTTTAATGCAATTGGTGGGACCCACCAAACACACATTCACGATCCTACTGAGGATGGTTTGTGCCTACATGAGATGGATTCAAAGGAGTTTAGTTTATAGAGAGTTTCTACAAATGAGAAATTGGTAGTATGTCCACTGGAGAAACCTTCTCTGATTAGGGGAATCTCAAAGCCTCCACATTCTCAACAAGATCCCTTGCTTCCTTGACTCTAATAGGTTCACTTGCTTTCCTCATGGCAGTGGTGCAAGCATTGTAGACTATGTTCTTACCTATAGGTCCCTCATTCCCCACATTTGTGGTTTCCTTATTTCCCCCAAGCTCCCACTTGCTAACCATGCCACCTTGACCTTCACCCTTCATGTTTACACTCAATCCTTTCACCCCTCTCACCCACCCACCTCTCCACAATGTACCCAAACACTAGACAAACCAATATCCACTTTGTTGATGATTGCACCCTTGACTATTGAGCACATCTCTCTCTTCTTTCACCCAAATTCTACTCCCTCCCTCTTCCCATTGCCAATTCCATGCATGAGTTCCTTCATCAAGCCCTTTGGGATGCCGCCCTTGAATCTTTTCCCCACACTATACATTACCCCAACCCTCCACACCTCCATTGATCCTATCCTATGAACCAATGGTTTGATGACAACTACAAATATCTTCATCAAAGGTTTCAATTTTCCCTATCACAGAACCCTCCATATCCTCCATCTATAGTGAGTATTGTTGTCTTCTCCATTGCAAGAAACACGAGTTTCTTGCTTCTCGCATCTTGCCCTCCTTGCAGAACTTCACCATTCCCCCAAGACCTTATGGAGCACTCTCCTTCGTAGAAAACCTACAAATATAGCCCCAATGCATGGGTTTCCTATGCTAGCTCCCTTAACAATGTACCCAAACAAACCTATTGTTATAGTCCCCACCCCACTGCCATATTCTACTATTTTCTCCACATGTACAATCAACAAGGCTATTATATAGTTATGTACCAATAAATTAATAGACTGCAAAGGCCTCCAAGCTAAATTCATCAAATATGGTTCAAACCTCTAGCCCCCCTTGGAAAAAATCTTAAACAAGATGGTTTGTTCAAGCTTTCTACAATCTTGGTCTCAGCTGTCATGCCCCATTAAACTAGGGTTAACAGCCCTTAATTATTACAAACCACAGCCTTATAAATAAATAAACCAGGCAATTAAATTTCATAAGGACAGCCGATCTATATTAAGGAGTGAATTAGCAGTAACTTGTTTAAAAAGGCTGACTGGATTAGAAGAAATTAAATAAGAATTTAATTCAAAATAGGGCCGACTAAGACTCATTTAAGGCAAGGGCCGACCCAGCTTCAGTTAAGGAATATTAATAGCAGTGCATTCCTTATTAATATAAGGAGCGCTAGACTTTAAATTAAAGGAAAAACATTAATTAAATTAAAAAGTAGCATAAAAAGGTAGCGCTGGGTTCAAATAGCAGCCACATTCCATAAGAGTCACCTCTATTCATAAAGAGGTACGATGAGGTATATAAGAAAGAGAATAAGATTGAAAGGAAGAATATTCAGAAATATATCTGCAATTGGGAAAACAACAGAATGGAATATAAGGAGATTTAAACACAGATACATGAACAGCGGATAAGGGCAGAAATAGGAATATTTCCTGAGCATAGCAGCAGATATGTTAATATGATAAACTCAGATTGGGAAAAAGTTATATGTGTGAAGAAGAAGTTGGCTCAAGGAGAGATAAATGAAGATAAATGATAAATCAATAAGGGAAGTAAGTTGAATATAATGTTGAAATCAATTAAGAATAATTATATATATATATATATATACAAGTATGCAATAATGATGCTTGCACCAATTATTAAGCCTTATAAGTAATTATGATTCCTTATTATAAATATGGATAATAGATTTTTATAAAGCTATATCTTCCGAATAGTAAAGCAGATCGAACAGCAAGGCAATTGGAGCAGATCAAACATAATTATCTACACTCAGCAGACAAGGGCAGAAGTCAGCATTTGTTAATATATTTGCATCTTAGAATATAGCAGTCTTATATTTTAGCAAGTATTGGGTATGCACTATTATGATTATTGTGAATGATGATATGTTTATTAATCTCTATGAATCTGGATATATTTAGTGTTTGTAATTCTCACCAAGCAACCATGAGGAGAAGTGGGGAAAGTAACAGTAGGATGAGCAGGTACTAGATTTCCTTTTAAGTACGCCACTCCATGTTGGATGGCCGGGGGGTCTGCCACCTGGGGCCAAAGGGGTGAGAGTCCGCCCTTGGGCTTAGAAAGAGGAATCTACAAGCCTCCTATTGTAGCTTTTTCCCCAATCTCTACATGGGTTGGTTGTTGGGAAGGATTCAAGGAGTCTCAATCATAAGAAGTATGGATAAGACAACATGGATAGGGAAAGCAGGTACAAGTTTATCCACTAAGTAAGCCACCCCATGTTGGATGGCCAGGGGTCTACCACTTGGGGCCAAGAGGGATGCTATATCCACTCTTGGGCTTAGCATGGATAGCTTCGGGTGGACTTATCATGTTCCTCATCCAAATCCTATTATGATTAAATTTCCAATATGCATTAGGGATATTGTGTAGTTTATATAGTTTTGAAATAGTTATGTATTTTGCATGGTTTAAATAGATAAGACATTCATTATATAAGTTTTGATCATATGAATTATATTTCCAATATTGACTAACACGATTGCAAGACCTAAGCCAAGTTTTATATTGCTTCAAGCATCTAATTGGTTAGTTATAACCCTACCTACATTAAATTTTGATTCTAGGGCAATCCCAAAAAGGGGACATTACATCAACACATAATCCATCATATTCATAAAACCATAGATCTCACCAATCATGGTATCAACAAAACTATCATGATTGGACATACATTTGCCAAACTTTATGCCACAATGTTGGACGTGCAATTTTTTGAGCACCTGGATAGAGGTAATCTTCGAGTTGAGGGCAAGTTGGCTTTAGGAGAGATTATCAAACCATTGGCCACATATTTACCCTTCAAGCTATTATTGAGAAGGCATGTCACTGGTCTTCTATAGTCTTTTGTTGTTTCATAGTTTTCAAGAAGGCCTTTGACTATGTTCCAAGAGACTTACTTTTCCTAAGGATGCAAGATGTCAACATTCTTGATTCTCTCATTACCACAACTTGGAGGCTTTATGAGGCAATTATTGAGTAGTTTTGTATCTCTCACAATCTTCCTAACTTTGTGAGGAGTACCATATGGTCAAACAAGGGTGTCCTCTCTACCCGACTGTCCTAAGCATTTACATTAATGAGTTGGAGAATTTTTTTTGACAACACACTCATATGGGTGATTGCATTTTACATGAGATGGTTATAGCTATTCTATATTTTTGCAAACGTTGTTCTCCTCTCTCATTCTGCCAAAGGATTACAATGGCAATTGGATGCCCTTGCTCAATTTTGTGAACTTCACTATCTTATGCTCAACTTTGGTAAAACTATGGTTGCGATTTTCAACATCTCCAACATTCTCTTTCCAAATTTCAATTATTTTACTAGGCCTCTTTGGAGATTTATTTGACTTAAACATACTTGGAGGTTCAATTTTTTGATCCCTCCTTTAACATGGAGCCTACCTCTCGTTCAAATCTTTGCAACATTTATGCCTCTCTTTCTATTTTGGAGTGTCAATGTTTCCAACTCCACTTCCAAGATACCCTTTGTAAGATGTGTTTTTTTTTATAACATCATCAAGCATACAATTTTATATGGGTTTGAGGCTTTGGAATCTAGCTTGGGACCCATCAACTCGGCTCATATTGAATACGTCCAAACTCTCATGCTATTGCACTTTTTTAGGTGCAAACATGTTCCTCAAAGCATTGTCCAAACTAAGTTTGTTGCCTAACTGCTATGTCTCGAGACTATCTTCAAGCTTACTTTCTACATAGACAACCTTAGATCCATGGGAGATTCCACTTCTCATTGCCATGTCCCCTCTAGGTCGGCCAACTAGGACATTTTAAATTCATAAACAAAAGTGTTTATTAACACTATAATCAATAAAATAATAATAATATTAATAGGGTAATAAAATTATAAATATTAATTTAAATTTACTCTTTTTGGGCCAACCTAGAACTTGGTTTTTTCTTTTTGGGCTGAACTGGGCTTCCTACTTCCTTGGCTAGTATATATTTAAGTCTTACTGTTGAGCGTTGGTATGAAGCATGTTTTGGGGCACAAATTCTAGACGAATTTCCAGCAAATTAAATTCAGTACAACAAGGACAGAAACCCTCATTGCACAAGTGAGTCAGCACGAAACCCCTGTCTCTCTTACTTTGAGCAAATCCAATTCAAGGTTTGCCACTAAGCTTATAATTTCCATCATTGGACAATCTGCAAGTATTTTGGCTTGCAAGGAAAGGCGCATGAGGCTAGAGGTAATCTATGGATGGCTAGGACTTAAGCCGACTTATATTACCAGGCAAGTGAAATGTTAAGATTAATCCCTACAAGCATATAAGGTGTTGTTGGCGCAAGCGCCAAGCACACTTTGTTCTTCCAACACATCTAGGAGCCTGATAGCTCTAAACAACCTTTGGATACCAATACTTCTCTTGCAGACACAAATAGACCTATGAGACAATGTCTCTCACAACTTCTACCTAGCATGTTCCCCCTCACCATCATTGTCTTGTTTCCTCCTGATGGCATAGTTACTTCTTGTCAACATAGATCTACAATTCTCCAGCCATAGGAGAAAATGCATATTACAAGCTTTCTCACTAATACATGGGTTACTTCGAACTTGGATGTTAGATGTGAACCTAGGAGGGTTATCTTGCTTAAACCTCCCAACCCTCAGCGCTCCTTGATGAGCATTATCAAATCTTGTATTAGTCCCTTCACAATGATTGATGATGCACCAATGACTTCACCATTTCTAGTCTAGATATTGATACTTAATGATCTCCAATTTTCCTCAGTGTTGCTCTTTGGGGTTTTTGTTCCCCTTCTTGGTTATATGTACTAGTTTCTTGACTACTTGTGTTGGTGGTCCCTTGTTGTTTTGTATTTTTTTGCTTGTTCTTCCCCTTTGTGGGCCCTTTCTAGGTTTCTCTTCCAATAACTTTCTATTGTGAACTGCTGTACTCTTAAGTCCCATTGACCTAATTCCAGTCATCTGTGGACATTAATATAATTTCTTTCTTTCTTTCTTTCTTTCTTTCTTTCTTTCTTATTGCATTTACCTACAATAAACAAACTAGATAGACAATGTCGGTGGTCATAACAACTAGTAATAACTAATGTAGATAGTCATTGGTCTTCCAGATATTCAAAACTAAACTGTGTATAAGCCAGGAGACATATTCATGGACATCTGCAACTTTCATGAATCTATAACACATCCGAGTTTGACTTATCCAAAGCAACAACTGAACATTGTTTAGGATCAACCTAAGAGAATTGATCAACTTGAGTAGAACATGCCCAATTTTAACCTCAGAGCAGTAATACAGTAGATTACAATACTACCAATTGGCAAATATCAAATCTATAACATACCTCAATAGCTGCATACTTCACTCTTAAAGCTTCTACATCTCCAAGTTTCTCTGCAACCTGCTTACATAGCCATCCGGTGCTTGGCAGATCAATATAACTAAGCAATAAACGACTCTGTTGTGAGGTGCAATAAAAGAAAAGTGGGAGGAGGAAAATAAAAGCATTATGGGAACAACAAAGAAAGAACTCCTTGAATATGACAATAGAATAAGTAATACCAACCTCCACTATGTTGTTAAAATATGCATTAGACTCTTCATAAGATCCCAAAGACAGGTGTGCATTTGCCGACACTAGTTGCAATCTAAGTTCGGCTACTTTAAGGCTAAACCCATAGGCTTCACGAAAATGAGAAATAGCTTCTCGCCCTTTAGTAACACACTCTTGAACATTACTGAATGACTTTTGAAATGACCAAATCTCAGCCAAAACATGCCACCTGCATGTCACCCATATAAATGAACAGATCAAGATATGATTATGACCCTCTAGGATATAATTTCTGTATTAACTGATAGGACTATGTAAAGTTTGCATAGAATGTTTACCCAGTAATGCAACTGAGGCCAAGCTGAAGTGCTTGCTCACAAATTGACGTTATGCGCTCCAAACTGCAAAAAATGTGGAAGTGTTTTATAGCCTATGGAAAAATGCAAAATCAAGCCAATCAAGACAGATGGTGAAGGCAAAAAAATTAACACCTCATAGAACAGAATCATTTAAGTCAACAAGACAACATATTAATGTTTTCTCAACAGACTACAAAAGAAAAAAATATTTTGATAAAAGACAGTTTTCTTCCAAACCATGGTTAAAAAAGCAACACCCAACCAGTGGAATCTGAGGGTCTCTCATAACCAAAAACAAATCCCATGAAAGGAAAAAAGACTGCAGCTCTGTGCACTAAAAGTTGCAAGAAATGATTGGAGGAGGGCCTGCCCGAGTGAGTTCTCATGTAGCTAAAATATGATGGCTATAGAAGTGCAAATCTAACAAAATGATGTTTTCAAAATTACTGTGTTGCATCTGGATACACTTACAGTCTACCATATCCAGTTCATATTTAGATAGATGTGCCTCTATCCATGCTTTATTCATCATATTCCAAGCATTAGAACAACTATTTGAAGTTAGCTTTTTTTATAAATATAAATATTCTTGTGAACTTATGCAAATTTTCACTGTAATGAGATGGCTGCAGTGATATTTGGCCTTGCCCAGTGCCATTATTGTTGTGTTATTGAGTCTCAAAATTGATCAGACACCAAATCTGGTGACTATCTCTTGAATAAGATTTCTGTTTTCTCTTCATGCTCATTTATGTTGCTTTGAAAATACTTCCAAGTAAATTTCATATGCATCTCTTTTGTTATGCAAGGTATAACAATTTTGCTTCCATTGTTGTGTATCTATGTTCTAAATGAGAAAAAGCATGTTCCATTGAAACAGTAGCTTTTTTTTGGTGTTGGTCAAGTACTTTATATTGATAAGAAAAAAATTCCCACAACGTAAGACAGATTATTCGTGAAGGGACTTGCTCCACGAAACATCCTGCTGAGAAGACAAACAAAAAAGACACCGAACTTTAAAGACAACACTGCAATATAAGTAACTAACACAAAATAGTGTCCAATGGCCCCAATATTCAGCCATGGATGAGACTTTGTAGAGCCTCCAACAACTGCATGCAGGGTACGGGTTATGCCCAAATTCACTGTATGAATAGGCCTAAACACAGATCAAGGGTTTTAACTCACAAAACTAAGGGAAGGCACATGGATACTGGCCATTAACAAAAAACCCATGTCATTGAGAGGAAGTCCCTTGGAATGTTGCCAGTGCTATTCCTAAAAACAGGTACCACAGAAGATTAGAGAGTGCCCAAAATTGCTTTATGGACAGCAAATGATAATCTCTGTCCCATATTTACCATATTAGATGACGCCCCAAATGCACATCTAGGAAGCTGTGGCTACTTAAAAATCCTGTTTAAAATTAGGATATACAACTTACCAGTGATTTGCTTTCAATAATCACTATTCTTTGGTTGTGATCCATAGGGTGCCTCAACTTATATGGTTTTGTAAGTACAAAGTTGGTTATCTACAATGTTCCACAAGGACATGCACCCTGCCCTCCCCCCTCCCCCAACCTACCCACAAACGAAAAAAGTGGGTTATTTTAAGGACAGGTACAAAACATCCCCCCACTGTCTCCTATAGGAGGGGCATCTCAGGGGTGTACTCCCCAGCAGGAGACTTTGAGAGGATGCACCAACATCCCCGGGATGACCAAAGGATGTAACCATCCCAGGGAAGCTGTGGAGTCCCAAGCTGAATGAAGCTTCTCTGTCATGATAATGATTTTGATTTGTGTCAAAGCTTTGAACAGACAAACAACATGATGGCATGTATAAATAGTTGACCTTGGAAGAAAGGAATATTTAGAACATCTGTTATCGTTTTTGTTTACTCAGATGCACACTCTCTTATCTTAACTTAAAAAAGTTGGAGATCAAATATTTCTTAATTTGTACATCACCAACAACTCAGACTCCATGGAGTAGGAACAGTGTTACCCGGGGACGCGTCCCCCAGTCTAAACCCCCCATCCCTGTCCCAGAAACGTCCTGGGGATGGGGGACGGCCAGGGGACGGCAGCAGTGTACTATGTTTAATATCACATGCATATTCACAACGAATTCTGAATTCTGAATGCATATTGAGTATTGACAATGAATTCTTAACACAAATGTTATATGCTAAGTTTCTATAATGTATATATGCATGCTTTATCCATGTTTTCATATGAATATTTAAAGTTTCCCTATATATTTTAAATTTTTCTATATTTTATAAAGCCGTCCCCCCACTGTCCCCAAATTTGGCCTGAAAATTTGGAAACTTGGGGACTCGTCCCACCGTCCCCTGCCATCCCTGTCCCGGAAACTTGGGGACTCGTCCCGCTGTCCCCTGCCGTCCCTGTCCCAGAAACTTGGGGTAACACTCCGAAACATTGAGGGGGCACTGGGGCTAGATTTTATCAAGTTTTCATAAATGTTGTGAGTTTCTGCTGACTTCTGTAAGGAGTTTCTAAAATCAGAGAAGAAATAAATAAAGAGATTCAAGAACAATGATATTCCTGTCTTCAACCATGCAGCCCTCATTATTTAAACCAGTCAGATTCCCAGCTTTACCATTCATTCTCTGAAGAATGAAAATTTTGGCAGAAATAATGAGGATTTGATGCTGAAGAAAACAGAGGAACCATGGGGATGACTTTTAGTTATAATAATATAATATATAGTTTAATTAATAAATATATATATTAATAATTAAATATATATATACACGTGTGCATGTGTGTGTGTGTATATACTCCCAACTGCCATCCCCAAAACTGGGTCCATAGCCCCCAGTCCTCAAAACCCATCTCCCGTCTCCCTCTCTTCCAGATCCAAAATTCTGTGAAACACTGATTATTTATCTTTTTTCGCAGTTGAACAATATTCTGTCCAAGATCAGAATGGTTCCCTGTAGATGGAACATGATTGCTATTAGTATTGACATTTCATTCGGTTTTGGTTCATAATGGGAAACTCTGCACCTGCATGGACCTGGAAAGGGATTTGAGCCAACAGGAAGAGAGGAGACAACAAACTTAATGGCATATGTCAGACATGGGTAAAAGCAAGTCTGATGTGTCATGGAAGGTGACTGAACTGTCCAAACAGTATGAAGATTGTAACAGTTGGAAAGCTACCAATGTTTAGGCCAAGATCTATAGAATCATCAGCAATAATTGGAGGTTTTGAATTTCTTACCTGCACTCTGTTATCATTTGCATGGTGTGGTGGCATTGCATAGTAGCAGATGGTGATCAGGTTATGAGTAGTAGTGCCTCGTCTCTTGTTGATTTGCCATAGGAACTCAATGTGTAAATTCTGAATGGAATGGGATTTGTGACCCCCAAGAAATCCCCATGCTTTGCCCATGTGAGCATCACCTAATGCAGAGAGTGCCATGTGGTTCATTCAAGTTCATGAGAGATGATTTCTTGGGATCCAACAATCACAAAAGATGGCTCTTGGAGATTGACTCAACATTAACATGCAGAAGATTCCTCCAAATTGATGTTAGACAAGGATGCACTGCAAAAACAAAAAGAGCTTAAAATGAAACAGCTAGGGATCTCCAAATTAATGGTTCATGAGGCACAACACTTGCCTAAGGTGTTAAAATGGGGGAGCAAGCTTAGCAGGACTAATTTTGAAGAAAAACTCTATGTTTAAGCATGATTCATCAGGACCAGTACTCTGATAGGTGACCTCCTGACAATTAGGATACTTCACTCTTGTGAGAATCACCTAATGCAATGAATGCCAAGTGTACCATTTATAGCATTGGAGATGTGATCCTATGAACTACTACCCATGAAAGATGAGTCAAGAAGATTTCTTCCAATGAACACATGGCTGATTCCTGAAAAATAAAAGTAGATGCTGATGCACTGCAGAAATGCAACATGCATAGATCAAACGTTATGATCGTTTGAAAACAAATTGGTGTGGTTTATGAAACATAGCAGGGACCTCCCTGGAAGATTCGGCATTTCTCATGCTTGTCGAATAAAGCGGCTACGAAATACTCAGGCATCATGAGTAGGCCTATAAATCCTACAACACTTGGATATTTTTAACACCTTATCTCAAGGTTTTAGGAAGTAGACAGGTACCCATAAACCAGCAGATCAAGACTTTTCCTTTGAGGAGACATAGTATGTTTTCTATTCCTTCAATGGATCATTCGACTTTACATAGGGTGCTCATATGTACATAGTAGGGATTCTTCTTCTTAGTTGTGAAAGAAGGCTTTGTAATAGTTCTTTATGCACAGTGTTGGTGAACTGATGCAATTCCTCCTTCAACATCTAATTGGAATCAGGCAAGATTTTTCATTTGAAAGACGTGGACATGTGTTGCCTAGCATGAGATTGGAGTAAACCATAGCCTCCTGAACAACAGTGTCAATGAGTCAGCTAACTAGTGGTTACAAGGTGGGGGCAGGGGAATGGGAAGAAAGGATGATGGTGGTGGAAAACAATTGTTGGTTTGCAGGTGAAGAGAGCTCAAGCATGGGAGAAAGTGTGCTCTCAAGCTAACTATTTCTTGCATCTCTATTGACAAAGAACAAAAGCAATTGGAAGATCTGTTACAGAATTTCAAGTAAGTTTTACAAGAGCCCAAGACTGCACCACCTAAGAAAGCCATCCTCTCCCCACCATCAACCTCTATCAGCAATCATCGATCGAAGTAAATGAGATAAAGCAGCAACTTCAACCTTTGCTAAATCAAGGGATTGTCCAATCTAACAATTCTCAATGTCATTTTCCAATTGTAATTGTATCTAAAAAATATAGTTCATAGAGGATATGCATTGATTATAGGGCCTTGATTAACAAGTACACTCTTCCAAGGATTGATGATTTTTTGTATAACCTTCCATGTGCCAAGTACTTTATAAAGCTAGACTTGAAATCAAGAAAGAGTCATGGAGAATGTAAGAAAGAACAGAATTGAAGATAAAGCAAGGTTTGTATCAATAGCTTGTACTTTCTTTTGGGTGATGTAATGCTCCTCTTTTGATGAATGTGATTTTGAGGCCATTTCTAGCTTCTTGTGTAATCGTTTAGTTGAATGATATATTGGATTTCAGAAAAACTTCTAGTAAGAATCTAATGCATATGAGACAAGTTTTGCAAGTTTTTAAGGAGAATAAGCTATGGTTTAATAAAAAGAAATATAGTATGCACAACAATCGCTATTCTATATAGGACAACTTGTTGGAAATGGAGCGTTGAGAGTTGATTTTGAAAAAATGGAAGGCATTTTGAAGTGGCCCAAGACTCCAAAGGAACCAAAAACAGGAGCTTCATGGTGGCTGTCAAATACTTGAGAAATATCATTCTCTGGAATGGCAACAACTTTGCATTCCATTAGAGAAAGTAATAAGTTTTTTACTTGAAATAAAAAAGAGCAAAATGCATTTGTGTAATGTCCCCAATTTTATTAAGTCGGCATCATAATTGAATAATTGATTTTAAGTTGTTGAAAAAACTTAAATTAATTATTTTAATGGTGCAAAAGTAACTTTAAGTTTTAGAAAAGTTAAAAATAAATTAAATAAGTTACTTTTGGGTGAATTCAAAATAAAAATTAAATTGGAAAAAAAGGCAAAGGTGAGAATTCAAGAAAATGGGTGGAGTTATGAAGAGGGAGAAGAATAAAAGCTTTCAGGACTCTTTTTGCAAGTATGCAAGATAATTTTTGAGAGTAATGTTTTGATGCTGGATTTTTTCCAGAACTTTGTGAGGACGAAACCCTTCACAAAAAATATCATCTTCAGAGTTGAGAGACACTCGCTGGATGGTGGCTGACAGTTTCGCTCAGAAGCTGTGCCGGTGCTTATTGTAGTGAATTAATGAAGTTTTATTAAGGCGTGATTTCATGTATATGAAGAGGATTTAAATAAGATAATTTGATTACCTAATGTTTGAGTTTTTTGGGGTGTGATTGAAGGGTTCCCAATCTTTTCTTTGCTGACCATATATGTTCTGAAAATGCAGAAAACTTACATTTTATTACACTAAAATCACAGAGTGCAAGTTTGATTACGAGTATTGTCAATGGTAATCATCATGGTTAGGCGACCACATCTTAGTATTTTAATCAGTGTTTTAAAGAAACTTTAAATTTCTGGTAAAGGCTGTACAGTTGCCAGGTCGTACCACCATAAACTGTTGATTAAAGTTGGAGGAAGCAATATTTGGTTGTGGGTATTGCTGCATCTCAATTTAATAACTGGCCAATCATTTTGATCAGTTGAAACCAGATGTGTGAAGTGCATTAATATGGTTGTTGGTATTGGTTTATTCTCTTTCCATTGGCTGGGCGACCAATTTAGGATCATGAAACAGTATTTAATGCATATTTTATTTCCCACGTGAAGCTGTACAGTTTGGTGCTACTGTACATCCTTCATGGGATGTGTGTGAATGTTGTGATGGAAGCGACGAGTTGGGAGGAAAGTTTGGTATGCTTTGTTAAGTGTCTATGCTAATGATTGTCTATACCAACCTTTGTGAAGTGGAATACTCAGTTTTGGAGGATGTTGTGAATGGTTTTGAGCTGCCATTGTCTGCAGAAGTGACTGTGAATTCAGTTGTTATCGGAAAGTAATTTTCAGTCACAAATTTGTGTGATATATATTTATCAGCAGTGGCCACTATTGATGGTTGAGTAACAGCAGTGGGTTACAGAGTTTGAGTGGTTGTTTTTCCATGGAAGAAAAGAGGTAATTGACTTGTTCAGCTACCACAGTTTATATTTAATATACAATCAGGTTGCACAGCAATTTAAAAAATTAGCAGGTCAGAAATTCAATTCATAATCTTTCAATCTGTTAAGAGAAATTTGTAATGTTCTGAGAGTTCTTATTGAACTTGTTGATAGAGTTTAGTGTTATTCTATATTCTCAGAGGTAACAAATTGTTATCAAATTTTAAAATGTAATCATTTTGTTACTGTGAGACATTTGGAGGAGTTAATTCAAGCTGTAGCAATCTATTTTAAATTGCAAAAGGAACCTTTAAACTGTTTGTCAAAATTGCTCATGTGAAAGTTGTGGGAGAGTACAAATTTTGTTGCCTATGAATTGGAATAGAACACTTCAATTTGTTGAATTGAGCATAAAATAAGCAATGCACACATTCTGATACTAACTAACTAGCAACTATGATTTCTGGCTGAGATGGATGCAAGCGCTTATGCTCTAGGAGCTATCCTATTAGGTAGGTCAGTAAGTTATTATTTAGAGTTCTTCCATGGGGTAATTTAAAAGTAGTGTACATATGATAAAGAGTTGTGAGTACTTGTTCAACTGCTTAGAAAATAAAGGCAATATTAATGCAAAAGAAAGCTTATCGATTTGATTAAACTTGGATTTAGAAATTGGAGATACAGGCGAGGTCGGATGCCAATTAGACATATTATCCAGTGATTGGGAAGGGTTCAGCATGGAATTGAAAGCTTTCAATCGGTACACCCGCCATAAATTCTTATTCCCCCCCACCCATTGGCCAGCTCGGCTGATAATTTCGATCAATGCAATGGATCACTCTCTTTATTCATTTTCTCCATGGACAACTATAGCAGCAGAAGTGAGGGAATCAGTAGCACCTTCATTTATGCTAGGGATTCTCGCCTCTCCTATTATGTGTATCAAACAATCAAATTATTTTAATTTAAAAAACTCTAGCCTTGTTCCTTACAACTTTAAGAGGAATTACAACAAATATTTTAGATTTTATTGGAATTCGTTGAATTTTGAACTTAATACATCAAACTCGCCGAATCCTATGACATAGCCCCTATGTTTGAATGAGTCACTTCTTTGAAGACTAGAGAACCTAGCTAATGTGCCACTATCTTCCTTCACTTCCCCAAACTCTTCTTTTGAACCTTCTTCTTCACTTTCCCCTTTTTCAGCTTGCTGGTCTGAATTTTCTTATTCTGATCCATCAACTAAATATGCCTCCAATCGATGATTCTTACCCTTTTCCAGACACTTATGTCCTGGGGCCCATGGTTCTTTGCATGTAAAACAAATGTTTTTCTTCCTTAACTCCTTTTTGTGGTCTTCTTCCACCATCTTTGAGGGTGTTTCTTTAGACCAAATGTTCTCCTTGTTATCTGTAAATTTTAATGATCAGATTTAATGCACAGAAAATTAATTCAAAATCAGACAATAACACAGCAGATACCCTGGGAAAACCCTCCTCTTGAGGGAGAAAAACCCAGCAACAAAGATCTCTCTTATATATATAAATAGTGGCAACAATTCTCTTTACAATGAGGCCAATCACAAGGCCAATATTCAGCACCTACACAAGATGCAAAGACAGATAATAATCTGCACCTCCTTAAAATCTAACTCTGCCCTTGAAGAATTTGCAACCTGCTCTTGAAGAAATTCGCACTTGTATGAAGTAATAATTTGAACTTGCTTGATGATTAAATGTGAACAAATGATCTCCTATATATACAAAATGATAGAGAGGTCGCACCTCTTCAAGAGATAGGTCGGCCAAAATAATTACAAATAATAAATGCTAAATTCAAGGAAGGTCGGCCATCAATAAAGTTTCTTCATGGATAATTCACGCCAATATGAAAGGAGGTCGGCCTTTGAGTAAGGATGTGTCTCTTCATTTAATAACAAATTCGTGCCATATATAAATTAAATAGCCTCATGGCTAGCATTTAATTTATCAAGCTGGAATATTATATCGACGCTGCAAGTTATCATTAACATTATCACGCCTCTTTTCTCCATCTTGTGGGAAAGTCTTAGGTGGGAATTTGTTCTTAGAAGTGGAAGACTCCATGTCTCTAGCTTTGTTGATGGCCTCTTGTAGAGAAAGTGGGTTGAATGCCTTAATCCATCCCGTCAAGGGACCGGATAACCCATCTATAAAGAGAACAATAAGCCTCCTCCCGGATATATCTATCACCAAGACCGACAACCTTTGAAAATCAGAAACATATGCATCCACCAAACCACACTGTTTCAATTGAGCCAACTCTTTAAAATGAAGTTTTGGATCTTTTTTATCAAATCTCTCTATGAGTCTCTCAATAAACTCTGCATAAGATGTGATCTATGCATGCCCTATTGTAATCATCCCATGATGCCACCACCCATGTGCAACTCCGTCTAGGTGTATGGAAGCATATTTAATAGATTCTTCTTCAGGCATGGGATTAAGATTAAAGTATGTGTCCACCTTTTGGACCCAGGCTCTTGTTGAAGTTTTACCAGACCCATCAAAGTAAGGGAGACTAAGTTTTCCAACTTTCCTTCGCAAGTCATTGTGGTGCTCTCTATTGCCCCTGTTGAGCATATGCCTCATCTTGAGATCTATATAATCACGTAGTGATATATCATGCTGAAAACTAGGCCCTGTATCAATCCAATCCTATCTGAACTGATCCTAAATCTCAATCAATGCGATCTCTTAATTGGGTTGTGCTTCCACTCTTGGTGGGAAAACAAACATGAGAGGTCTAGCCATGGCTGCCCTATGGTGTTGATTGGCTGCTTTGTGCTGGCCCATATCATTTCCTTGCCCATTATTGCCTATGTTGCCTCTGTTGTTCACCCCCATTAGATTCAGCCCCTCAACCAACTATGCTAGAAAATGATTGGTTTCCTGATGTCCCCTAACCACAACATCCAAGAAAAGCATCATCCGATCTGGTTCAACATTTTCTCTTTCACCCATTTCACCCATATTTTCAGAACTTGCTGATCCTACTAAGTGTGTTTCAAAGTGTTGTTCTTCCCTCTCTGAAGGCCAATGCTCCCACAAATCCTCTGTACGTTTTCTTACCCTTTCAAGATATTTCATCTCTCTATCACTGATGCTCATAGAAATGCATTACCCACTGGCTGGCAAGAATGTTTTGTGCTTTGATACCACTGTAATTACACACCTTGATTTTTTTCTTTTTTTCCCAATCGGTTTCCAAAATACTCGTGCAAGGACATATGTTATGCAAAATGGTATAAACATGAACATTGAAAGATTAATATAAATAAGCTTCAGCTGCTGCGAGTAAATACGAGGATTTTATTCTTTCAAATACTACTGTTACAACTTCAATGACCAAGAACAACCATAGGGGTACTTTAGAAACCATTTGCCATAACAAACATTACAGGGAATGTAAATACCTCAAGGTGATTTGCTTTTGAGGCCATTACTGTCCTGCTGTACATAATTTTCTGAGTGGTGACAGTCACTTATAAGGTCTGAAACTTCATCAGCAGTTCTCCAAAGTCACCCAGCTGTAGCCAATAGGCTTCAAAGTTCTCTCCAAAGAACTCCCTGCACCCCTTCACTGCCCAGACCTAGAATTTTGGCATCAATCATCAGCTTGCACCCATTTTTTAACAGTCATATTCATCACAGACCTGCTGTAGCTGCTCACAAGGGCTAGAAATATACAGGGGCAGTTTGGCAATTAATTCCTGTTAAATTTCTGTGCACTTTAAACTGATATCAATCACCTGGAATCCCTTCTACAAGCTTAGGCACCTTCTTAGGGATAATTGCAGCCTTAAGCCAGAGCCTTAAATCCAACCCAACTCCCAATAATCTCCTCCTATAACTGTACGGCGTGTTTAGATACGATTTGGTTCTAGAAAATAACTCCCATCTTTTAATCTCCTGCAATCTCCTATAATAGAATCGCCCAGCATAGGCAAGTCAGTGGCAAAGAACCCAAAAGCACAGCTTCATTCCGTTGATCAACACATGCCAAAAGGAGGGGTACAGTCTGTCCTGTAGAGGTACAGCCAGGTTTGGAACTCCTTCACAAAACTCCAAAAACGCATCCAAAATCATTACCAATCACTCCAGAAATTAACACTTTAGAAAACTTCATATAACTTCATATTTGAAACCCTAGAAAGAACAAACTCCTAAAAACAATGGTGATTCCTGAGGTAGAATCTCCAACCAGCCAGGGTGGATCTCTCACCACCGAAACCAGCAACTAGAGATGAGGGTTTTCATCCTCAACCAGTAGTATACGAAATCTAGAAACAATCCAGCAGAGTCTCCTTAAGTTGCCAAAACTCACACATGCAAATGAGAGCTCAAAAAGTGATTAAAAAGAAGAAGAGGGAAGAATTAGGGCAACCTCAATTACTAAACACTTTTCCCTCCAAAACCCCATGCCCAGCCTTGCTCTCCAACATTTTACTTTAACATTTTAAAATAACATGAAATATTTCCCAAAGGGGCGTCCACTTTTGGGGGCAAATAATAAGCCTTAAAATTATGAAATTAACCTTCTTTCTAGGTGTCCATCATCAAATACATTGTCCCCCTTTTAAAAACAACTTTGCTCTACTAAGCCAAGGGAGTCTTATAATTTTATAACATAAGTCATAAAATCACCTTTTGAAGACTTAAGAGAATAATATGCTAAAACATTAGAACTCACCCAACTACAACTGCCAAGCACCGCCCAAACTGTAAACCCTGCACTGCACTGCTGCCTAGACCAGTTACTAACTATAGCACTTACTAAAAATAGTAAGTGAGCCAAATCACCAAACTGGCCCAAATAAGGAAACCTGAAAGAGGGGACATTACAAAGACAGCCATAAAGGAAGCAAGAAAGAGTGATATCCAAAATTTCCCAAGCTGAAAAATTTATCAAGAGGGTAAAATATATACACATCCATGTGCAAGAGAGGCTGTAGGAATCTCAAGCTAAGTAAATAGCAAGGCATGACTAGCATAGTGTTGAGCACAAATTCCAAATTGGGATCAAAGTGTATCTTAACTTAAGCAAAGACGAACTTTAAGGTAAAGCTAAAACCACTAAGTTATGAACCACTTGTAATTCTTGAAAAATTGGCAATAATGCTTTCACATTAGACCTCACTCCTAGTGAAGTTAGGCTCTGTTAAAATTGTTGATAACTTGTGTCTTTGAGTCTTCTATGCTTGTTTTAGAGCTTTTGTTGCCTTCAATTGAAGGCCTAGCACCTAAGACTCAAGAGAGTTGGACAAGGATATTATTTTGTAGAAGAAGGTAATATCATTGATGAGATGAGAGCAAGGAAGTTGGCAAGTGAGATCAAAACAATAATTGCTATCAAAACCAAGTACGAATCCAAGTGGAATATGGAGCAATTGTTCCCTTGTCTAAGTCTTTTGAGATTTTGGGGACAAAATGTCTCCATATTTTAGAGTTGTGATCCAAATTGAATCATGAAAGTGAGGTGATTTCAGTTCAACTATGCCATTAATCTCGTTTACTAGTCAATGCACCGCAAGAGTCAAATATATGTATGCTCAATAGTCAAAATTACATATATTATATATAGTTGTTTCCTCAAGGGTATACATTAGACCTATGTCTTAGCTTACAATACAATTCAAGCACTTCACATGAGTGTGGCCACAGATATGGGCATCCTTGGGTTGATCTTACCTTTGTTTCTTTGCTCTCAACTACTTGGACACTACTTTGTCTTTGGATTTTTCCTTTCCCTCTATTGCCCTTTAACGAATGAATTAGACCTTCTTTTAGAGTGTATCTCAAATGCAAAAGCTTCTTAGTCAGCCCAAAATAAGAATTATGGATCCAAACTTCATGCACTTCCAAAGATGAACCTTCTTGAGACCGATAAGCTTATAAGTGTCACCTAATGTTAGAGCAAAGCTTGAATGTTTACCGCATGGCTTCAACTAGGTCTTCTTTGATAAGAAATCTGAAAAGTCATATCATTGATCAATAGCCCAATGCTTGGTATTGGTAGCACCTTGGAATATAATCTAATAAAGCTCTAATATCAATTTAGAAGCTTTGGGATCAAAACGTTGTGCCACACAACTGCTTTTGTCTTCTAACCTAAGTGCTCTAGTATTGACTATGTCTAGAAAGTACAATTATAGCAAACCCAAAATGACTAGAAAATAACTACTAAACTAAAACACAAAACAAACTACAAGAAAATAATTTTGGTTGTTACAAGATTACTCTTACACCTTGGAAGGCCTTGCATCAAACACCCTAGGGGGGTGATTTATGAGCATAGTGCTCAAAAATATGGACTAAGTGCTAGAACCACACTTTAGGCTAGTAAACCGACCCCAATGTACCAACAACAAGTGAATAGGCTTCCAAAACCATCTCTATACTGCTCCTTTCACCTATACTAGTTCAAAGAACTAGGATACCATTGCTCAAACACCTTTTTGTTGCCTATATCTGCAACTCCTTTATCTCTACCATCAAGGAATTTGGATTCTAGTTAGACTCCTCTTTCTTTTTCATCCTTATTATCTCAATCTAGTGTTAAATTGCTCCATCATATCTTCTTCCTAAATGCTCTACCATTCATCTTCCATTTCACTTTTCTAGAGGTTAACTTCCTCCACCAATCAAATATCCTTCTTCTAGTTTTCAATTCTTACTTCTATCAACTTATATTGTGATATTGCTATCAGGATTCAACCGTGTAGTTTTTCAGGTCAAACTCATTGACTCATAGTTCATGAGTAGTGGTTCACAAGAACCCATATCTCATGATAATGAATGGTCCACTTAGCACTCATTGCATCTAGGTGATGCTCACAAAGGTGAAGCACTGGGCCTTCCCGGGAGGTCACCCATCCCAGTACTACTCCAGCTCAAGCGTTTTTAACCATAGAGTTCTATTCCACTCTACAATTCCACCTCTATGCTACTTCTTTGTTCTTCATTTTCTGCCATTTTCTCCTTTTGCAACATCTTCCTTTCTTCACTTTTTTGAGCCTCCTTTGTGGTCCTCATTAAGCCATTAGCCACTCTTGTTGCTTATGTTTCAAATCATCTTACCACATTCCACCAACTTTCTACATTCTCCAATTCAACAATGGTTACTATTCTTTAAACTGCAACTTCCACATTCACCCCTTTCCTTTTGTGACAATCTTCTTAATATCTCACAAACATCCTACATTCGACTTGTTGTACCCAAAATAATTTTTTTGGCATTCTACTTAAATTGAGCTAAATCATGTCAAAATGATGTCAAAAGTATGTTTTAGGTCAAACCAAATATAGGGTTTTGTGGGTTTTTGTCAAGGAACATGTGTAAAATTTTCAACATTTGAAAATTAAGGTTTCAAACCCCTATTTTTAGGGAAACCCCTGAAAATAGGACATTCCCGGAAATGATTGAAAATGATTTTGAAAGGATTAATCAACTTCACGATCACACTGGTCAAGTCAGAATCATCAAAAAACATGTTTTACTTTGGTGGGTCTATTTTCATTTTTTAGGAAGAAAGTTAGGAGCTCCACAGCCATTAATGGCAGATTGGCCAGTACCAGGTGTTGAAAGCTAAGCTTCAAAAGCTTCAACGGAGATACCATGGCAGAAAAGGATAAAAAAGATGTTTGATGGAGGAGATTTTCAAAACTGGAAAATGCCAAAATTTGGCTAACTCTGGAAAAGCCACGCCTTGCTACCAAGGAGGATATGCAGTTTAAAATGCTAAAAGTGCCCCTGCTAAACAAAGGCACCCTTGGATCTCAGAGGCCAAATGCAGTCATCAAATTCATCTGAAGCAGTCATCTTCTTCCTATTCCTACTGGCATTCCAACGCATCATCAAGCGTGACCATCTAATTCAGAGATCACCGGCAAACGTCAACAAAGTCAAAAGACGTTGAAAGCAACTACTGTCAAAAATGATAGTCCAACATGAAAAAGGCGCCCCTACTGAGAAAAGGCGCCCTTGAACAAGAGGATGTAGATGTCATTTCCTGAGAAAACTTGTCTTCATGAGATCTCTCCGGCATCAGCTCAGCTTCGCAATGAACCTGTTAGTCAGCCTACAAGACAAATCAAACAACAGCAGTGATCTCAAATCAGAGCATGCAAGATGGAAGGTAAATCGGTGAACTTAAAGGCAAAAGCCCTTGAATCTAAGCTACTTGATGAAGTTTTCAGCAACTACATTCTACAAGACATTTGCTCAACTCTCTCTCAGCTTTGCGATCGATCTAGCTGCACGTCCACAGGACCTGTCAAGCAATCAAAGGAAAAGATCAAACAGAAAACGCCAAAGGTGAAGAATGAATGAAGAACATGGAAAATTGGCTAAGTATCAAGGAAAAGTGCCCCTATTGAAGAAAGGCGCCCATCTTTTTGGGTAGTCAGATGTAGTTTGCAGACTTGGTGACCTCCAAGATAACCTCCTCTGTTTTAATCGATCTTGACAACGATACCGTCAGCGAAGGCAACGAACAAATCAATCATCTGACGACGGAGATCAAACTAAGGAAGTTTACAACACGAAAAATGACAAGTCAAAAGTCAAAGGCATCCTTGCTGAAGAAAGGTGCCCATGCTTTTTGAAGGACTAAAACTGACTTTCAAGAGCTGTAAAACCAGTCATCCTTTCCAGGACTGAGCTGGTTATCCAACGCATTGTCAAACGAGATCATCAGACTCGTCAGTCAACAGTGATATTAGATCAAAGCACAGAGGGTCTAAATGGTAAAAACGAAAAACAATCAAGAAATTGGCTAAGTCTGAGGCCAAAAGCACCCCTGCTGAAGAAAGGTGCCCTTGAATTTGGAGCCTCATATTCAAGTTTCTGACTTAACAACTCCCAGACACACCTCTTCAGAGTAGTTCCATCTCAGCAACGGATCCGTCAGCAACTGCTAAGGATCAACTGAACGACTGGGAGCAAGGATCAAACAGAGGTACTTCACCATAAAAAAATAATGAAAAAAGTGTTCAAACTCAAGGACACCTAAAAAGTCAAAGAAGGATATGTTGACTTGAGTTAGAGATTTTGAAGGCAAACTTGGCTCAGACGTCCCACAATCAGTGGAAATCAGTTTTTAGAACTCCAAATCAAGCCAAATCACTCCAAAATCATGAGTTGGTGTAATCAACACATTTGTACGATAAAATTAAAACTTTACAATTCATACATAAAAGTAAGAACAATACCATTTTGAACAAACAATTTCTTTTCAAAACATAAATAAGAAACATTTATTGCATCTATAAACTATTTCATTTCAAATGAAATTACAAAGCATGATGAGAAACATACATACATAGCCCGTAGGCTTTTGACACCAATAGAAATAAGAAGGTCCAGGAATCCGTCCTGTCAAGCTTTGGAGCATCCGTCGGGTGTTCATGGAGGAGAAACATCACTCGAGCGTTTTTCCGCCAACCACGGACTTATAATGCGGTCCCCCGCACGATCATTTTTCAATGAACGGCCCTCCCTTCGAAGAAGAGATTGGTTGGGTAACCTTTAATGACTACCAACTGGACATAGTGCTGTGATTCTACAAAACTAGCTTTCGTGCTAACGGCAAATCACAAACTAGGTTGTATTTCGGAATCACGGTGAACTGACAGTGTAGTACAACAACTAAATGGTTCCTTACACTACTTTGGCCAAAGTGTTTACGTTCAATGAAGAACATAGGTCATATGTCACATTCACTAGCCAGGTTCAACTTGACTTAAGGCTATCTTAGTTCTACGCGTAGGTTGGTCTATCGGGGTAGTCCGTACCCTAGACTTCCTACAACATTTTACTACGGAAATGATGAATCTATTTAACAAGTTACTACAACGGACGCCCTAATTCAGGATATACACATCCTAGGGATACAATAACTTGATTAAGTTGTTTGTATTAAGTTGTAGAGTATATCTTGCAAATATTCTTGACTCAACCCTAGTATTTAATATTTAAACACAAGCATATGCTCATTATACAGAGCCACTAAAACTCAATGCAGTTTGCTTTCCATTAACCAATGTAAAGTGTACATTATTGACAACAAAAGCCAAACAAAAGCCATGACAAGACTAAATTCATGATAATGGTTAAGAAACTATTATTCTTTTAGTTCAATCTTGAGATAATCATATTCATTTCTTTCTAGCTATGACTAAATTTCAGAGAATTATCAGATTAACATAAAAAGTAAGAGTTTAGCATGCCTGCTTTAGCTTTCCACAAGTTGGGAAGATAACTCCTTCACTGGCCTCTATTCAGACCACTTCCAGCTTGGATTCTTGACACCAAAAGCTCAACACAGTAACAGTGTAATTCCCAGTTACTCCTCTTTTATTCAAAGCTTAACCAGCAATTTCAAATTCTGCTCTTATGATCAGAAAACACCTTTCCTTAACAAAATACTTGACAAATTCTCTACTATGGCGAATTCTCTCTTTTGCTATGAAATGCTCAAGAACTTGATTGTAAATTCGTGTGCCTAAGAATGCCAAAACGCAGGTATATTTATAGGTTCATTTTAAAACTGATTTCCACCTTCTATGGCGCCAGGACTGCCAGCAGGTTGAAGAATATTTCAAACTATAAACGTGTATCAAATTGGTGAGGGTTTCGACCTCCATGTTTGACAGCAAGAAGTTCATTTTAATTCGAATTTGTTTCAGGCTGTTAAAACTGTGACAACTTTCAACTGGCGCGTTTTTACAGTTAGGTTAAATGCCAAGTTTCCTTTCTGACTTCTTCCTTGCTCAAATGGCGTACAGATTTCCTCTTATTCACCAAGCAAGAGATGAATCGGCCATTTTTAGACGTCTGGCCCTAGTCGCGCGGGTTACCTGCGCGTTTTTCATTTTCCCTTCTGCATTTTCGCGTTTTTCTTCTTTATTTCGCTTTGGTAAAACTTTAATGTTTTAATAGATTTTTCAAAGTAAATATGGCGCATATATGCAGGCTCATTTTTGAAGATTAACACTTCAATGAATACATTTAGAAAAATTCGCGTTTTCTTATCAATTCGTGATTTTTATGAAATCCGCGATTTTTAATTTCTTCCCAGATTTGCATTCGTGCTTTACAATGCTTTACTTTTATTTCATTTGATTTTGACCAATCTTTTATTTAAATATATTTGTTTATTATATTAAAATACTTACATAATATAGTTTATGCATAATTATTTAAATTATCAATTTAAATAATATTGTATACATTTTAAACTATATTATATTAATATTTTAATATAATATTAAATATATTGAAATACTTAACACTATATTAATACATATATATTCATTTACATTATACATTAAACATGTAAATTAATATATATGTATTCGTATAATTTCAGAGACAAGATATCATTACAATATCAAATTCATTTATCTTGTTAGCCGTGGGTATGTATACTTGTATATATATCTGTATATATACTACATGTATAAGTATCCATAAATACATTTATATCGACACATACGTATGGCATATCCATCTGCTTAATACGTTTGTATCGACATGAATGTACTTATGGGTACTTGTACATATCGTATTCGTATGTACAAATACACATATCCACCTCTAACCAGAACTTATCAGTTATAAGGTTATATTGGCATGCATCACTTGTTTACACATTCAGAAGAAGACACGACTCCTAATGATACGAGACAAGCCTACGGATGACTTACCTTTAACCAGAAACAATGACTTAGCTTACTCAGTTCTAAGGCTTGTGTGTGTATGTTCAGTTGGTATCCATTACTGTTTACCCGACCAAGTTCTTCCCCGAGTGATATCTCTCCTCTGTCTCGAGGTACGAACCTGTCTCCTGCAAATCATGAGATGACAACGGAAATCAATTGCTCAAAACCAAGGTAATATACATTAAGCATTGTAATAGGTTAGAACAACATTATTCCATAACTCAAATTACAATAACAGAAGCATCAGATAAAGAGACAATCATTTAGGATACATCCAATTGATCACAAGAACATTTCACTTTATTCAACAGAAAGATTCAACATTTACAATGTACATCCTATGAATAGTAGCTATACAATCGGGGTGTAACAGTTGGCCCAAACTTGATGGATTCAAACTTGAATCATTATATACCAAGTCTAGGCGTCTCATTTCATTTTTTTCTCTTTGCAAGTTGAAGGCTAAAACAGCAATTTGCTCTCCAAGGCGTGTTTTGAAGATCTGACAAAGAGTTTTGACCATTCTTCATTACTTTTTTGAAGATCAGTGGCACAAAAAGATAATTTCTCGGGTGTTGCATCCAGAAGCATATTTTTCCAGAAAGGCAGAGAATAACTTCCAATCTTCCTCTTGTCTTCTTCCTCTCTTTTGTCTTAAACTTCTTGCATGTCCAAGATAACAGCAGATATTCACAAATCTAGTCTTCTGGGTATGATCAGCACAACATATTCAACAAAACCCACGTGCCAGATTTTACCAGAAAGAGTTGCCCTACTGCCACTATTTTTTAGGGTTTTCGAAAAAAGTCACAATTTCAAAAATCAGACAAATTGGGTTTGTTCAGCTTTGAAGAGCCAACAATACCCATGTGTCAGATTTTTCCGAAAAAAATAAGCCTCTACTGCCTCTAAAACCTTTGCCACGAATGGCTCTTGCATGTCCAAGAAAACGGCAAATATTCACATATCTGGTCTTCTGGGTATGATCAACACAGCATATTCAACAAAACCCATGTGCCAGATTTTACCAGAAAAAGTTGCCTTGCTGCCCCTACTTTTTAGGGTTTCCGAAAAAGTCACAATTTCAAAAATTAGACAAACTGGATTTGTTCAACTTTGAAGCGCCAACAATACCCATGTGTCATATTTTCCCAGGAAAAATAAGCCTCTGCTGCCTCTGAAACCTCTGCCCCGAAGGGCTCTTTCATGTACGAGGAAAAGTGATTTTTGGGATTTTTGACATTCTGGGTCCATTTAGTAAATTATTCTAAGTAAAACCCACGTCTCAGATTTTTTCATAAAAATTACCCCTCAATAGGGTATTTTTAGCAGTTGCAGAAAAAGTTGTCTGGACATATCCATGTTTAGAGTCAACAGTCGAGTTTTTCATAATACAGTACTCTCAAGTTAAAATCAAGACCAAAATGGTCATAATTCACAACTTTCTAAAAACACTCAACATGGACATGCATCAAGTGAAGCCCATAGTCAAGTTGGATGCCTTGGAAGGTGTAAATGAAATTACCATTCAATGGATAGCCAAATGCAAAAGGTGGTCATTCCAAATGCAGAGCCGCCACTGGTTACTACCACACTACCTTCCACATTCCATGTCAACAAGGTTGGATGACACAGCTGCAAAGAAGATCGAATATCAAAAGCAGATTGCAAGAGGCAAAAGAAGTCAATGACTGGCTAGAGGGACTGTTGACTAGAGGTGATGAGGTGTAAAGACACCTAGTTGGGACGTCCTACTCTCTAGGATAGCATTTATGATTAACAGTAGTTAACTTGATGCTTCTTTCCAAGTTAACTAACTGTCCCTTAAATGATGCATGTCTATTTCCATTAATGGGGGATGTTTGTTTTGACTTCCATTAATTGTGGATGTTTGTTTTGACTTCCACTAATTATGGATGTCTATCTCCATTAATCATGGATGTCTATCTTGGAGACACCTATTGTACTATGAGTTCTCTTGTAGTTTAGTTTTAGTTAACTGAAGTAGTCTTCCAGTTAGCTGCTAGGATTTCCTACTTTTTAGGAATAAATCTTGCTAATTGATTGGCAAGACTAATTGTTAACTCAAGGAGACTTTGGGGTTGCCCACTCCTTTGAGTTCTATAAATAAGAGTCTTGGGCTCATTATTTGCTAACCTTTATTTACTATGCAAAATTGTTGCGCCATTGTTGCCTCAAGTTTGCAAGTGCTTATTAGTTCACTCTTGGATGAGAGTTAATTGGTTTGATGAGCAATTGTGCATGATTTCATGCCTTTGCATGTCCCAATTCTTTGTAACTCGTTGAGGAAATTTGAAGAAGAAAATCAGAAAGTGCATGCATTTTGATGCAAATATATGAGTTCTTTCAACGTTTTGTTCTAATAATTTGTTGTTTCAATCTCCTCCTTGGATAGGGATTCCTCCTCCTCAATATTTTGTTATTGGCAAGTTATCGTTTGATGTTGTGTAATGAATTGTCTTTCAGTCTATACCTCGGATAGGGGTTCCTCCTCCTTGGCAAGTTCGTTAGCCCAATCATCGTGATTTGTTGTTTCTAGTAAGTTGTTTCCCGACCTATACCTCGGATAAGAGTTCCTCCTCCTTGGCAAGTCCAAGATCTATCTTACCATGAGAGTGATTACTTGCATAAAGCCATATTCCAGTATAAACCTAAAAGTTCAGAGCCTTGGTCGCATTCTGAAAGATAGTCAAACCAAGCAATCCAACCCATTCATTTTGCTCCTATTCCCTCATGCTCTGTTTATCTTGAGGAGATAGGATAGATTAAAAGCTAGTTTAGTCATAGTTAAGATCTGCAGAAACCAGAGAAAAAGCTTAGCTACGGCGCATTGTGTTTATGCACCCTTGTGTCCTACCGCTAAGAAAAAAAAGATAGGAACCTTAGTTTATTGTATTTTTTACGCATAACATCAGCGAAGAGGGATCTTCCTCTCTATAATACCGAAGGAGCAATTACTAAAACACTTGCAATAGCTGTCTGTTTCCAATAAACACTCCAGAGGTGCTAATTGAAACACCAACACGACTATTCTGCACCCCTCACAAAGACTCATGTCTTCTCCATTTTGTTCATTTCTATGGTATGAATGAGTACCAATTTCTAACTTCCTTTACAACTTCTTTCACTTATCATTTAAAATCTATCTTCCTTAATTCTTTCTTTGTTCTCACACAACTTCCATCCACATTTTGTTCCACTACAACAATCTATAGTTCTTTATAATCATTATCAAATCTCCATCTTGTCTTCTCATTACTTCTCCATCTTGTGCATTCACCTCTTCTCAACAACGTCCCAAATTTCCAACCTATCTTCCAGACTCTATAATCTATACTCAAACTTTATGCCTTCATCATGTATAATATTCAAACTCTGTCCTTCTATTTCATCACTTATCCACCTATCCATGTTATCTCTAATTGACTCACACTCTACTTCTACGAATTATTATTTATTACCCACCTCTCCGTCTCTAGCTTGTCCACTATCACCTCTCACCTCAAGAGAGAATCCCTTGCTTCTCAACTATGATCTCACATCTTCAGCTTTCCAACCATCCAACTTTGGCTGGAAAATGTAGGTCAGCTTACATTCCCACTATATCTATTTCTCCTAATTTGCTTTTCTACATCTTGTAGTTATCTACCATCACCAAATGCCATCCATAATCATTCACTACTTCCTTTATTTTTTCAACTATTTTGTACTAACCATATACTATCTTATTCAATTCAAATCTTTTCTTTCTAACACTATTACATGTTGCATTTCTGTAAAATGTCCTTTCTTGACTTCCTAACTCCTTATCTCTCAAGTGCACTACCACAAGCTTTATCATTACTATTTGTCCAAGATTCTGCAACTTGTGTTGGACTATTAAGTCAATTTTATTGTTATTCCAGCAATGACAAATAGTCAACATTGATATCTAGCTAGTGCTTCAGGTACACGCCTGGCACAGCCAAAGACCTACTATTCAACCAAAGGTTGAAATATGCCACCGAAGGTTGAAATATTCTACCAAAGGTTGAAGTGACAGGGAGTCCCGGGGGGCTGTTGTAGCCCTCCTGGACGTCGAATGGCATTGATGCCGAAGGCGTTTCCAATGAAACCGGAATTTTTTTTTTGGGACTCTATTTTTGGTAGTTTTGACAAATGTTCCGACATTTAGTTTGCATGAGTCGCACTTTGTATTTTTGAAAGTTTTGTTCAACAAGGACCCTACAACTTGGATTTCTTATACTCTATTGAAGTCATGCTTTCCATAACTTTTGAAGGTTGTTGTAATTGCGAATTTCTTGAGAAATAAATTATGAAAGATCTTTGCCCATGGTTTTTTCCTGGTATAATTTTACAAGGTTTTCCATGTAAATACTGTGTTAAATTTGTGCTTATTGTTTTTCTCTATTTCTTTTGCATTGTAATATTCTTACAGTTGGTATCAAAGCAAGTTTGTTCATGCAAAAGTTGTGTTTTTTGAGAAGTAAACAATGACAGGAAGCATGGTTACTAGATTTGAGGTGCAAAAGTTTGATGGTTCTAATTTTGCTTTATGGAAACTAAAGATTCAAGCTTTACTGGTGAAGGATGAATGTGCCCTAGCTCTCAAAGGGGAAGCATCAAAACCTACAGCCATGACCGAGGTGGATTGGAATGAAAAGGATAGCATGGACAAAGCAACAATCCAATTATCTCTAGCAGATTCAGTACTATTCAATGTTGCAAAGGAGAAAACTGCATGTGATTTGCAGACTAAGCTTGAAAAGTTGTATGAGACGAAGTCATTGGCAAATAAAATTGTGTTATGAAGGCCGCTGTATAATTTGAGAATGTGTGGCAATTCATCTGTCATAGATCATCTAAACGATTTCAACAAATTGACAAGCAAGTTGGCTTCAATGGGGTGAAAATTTAAGAAGAGGATAAGGCAGAAATTTTATTGTGCTCATTGCCTAAGGGGCAAAAAGCTATTGGGAGCAAGTCTCCACTTGCTACTACATTCAACTTCACAAGGGGCCATTTCCATGGAAGAGTTGCCATGGAAGCAAGTGAAGAGTTGCCATTGCCTAAGGGGCGAAAAGCTATTGGGAGCAAGTGGGTCTCCAAATTGAAAAGGGACATAAATGATAGTTTGGAGAGGTATAAAGCTTGGTTGGCGGCCAATGAGTATGCACAAAAGTCTAGTATTGATTTCAATGAAATTTTTTCACCTATTGTATGGTTAAGTATTATTAGAGTTATTTTAGCTCTTGTTGCTAGTCTTGATTTGGAGTTAGAACAGTTAGATGTAAAAATAGCCTTCTTGCAATGTGATCTCTTAGAGGAGATTTATATGCAGCAACCAGAAGGTTTTGAGAAAAGAGACAAGGAGAATCTTGATTGTAGGTTGAAAAAATCGTTGTATGGTTTGAAACAAGCACCAAGGTGTTGGTACAAGTGGTTTGATTCCTTCATGATGAATTTGGATTTTAGCAGATGTGAGGCTGATCATTGTGCCTACTTTCAAAGGTATGATGATGACAGTTTTATTATTTTGCTTTTATATGTTGATGATATGTTGGTAACAGGTCCCAACATGTACAAAATCATCCATTTGAAAGCTTAGCTTGCTAGGGATTTTGAGATGAATGACTTAGGCAGAGGAAATCAGATTCTTGGTATGAGGATACACAGAGACAGAAATAATAGGAAACTATAGTTGCCACACAAAACTTATGTGGAGAAGGTTCTACAACACTTCAATATGTAGAATGCACAACCAGTTACTACTCCATTTCCAATTCACATGAAATTGTCTTCAGAACAATGCCCTAGCACAGAAGTAGAGAAGACACAAATGCCTCGTGTACTGTACTCATCAGCAGTTGGTAGTCTTATGTTTGCCATGGTGTGCATCAGACCAATGCCCTAACACAGAAGCGGAGAAGACACAGATGCCTTGTGTACCGTACTCATCAGCAGTTGGTAGTCTTATGTTTGCCATGGTGTGCATCAAACTAGACATTACACAAGTAGTGGGAGTAGTCAGTTGTTACATGGAAAATCTAGGTACTAAGCATTGGACAGCTGTGAAGTGGATTCTCAGGTATTTGAGGGGCACTTTTGATGCTGCTATCTATTACAATGGGAGTAGTCTTCAGGTTAATGGGTATGTGGATGCAGATTTTGGTGGAGACAGAGATAAAAGAAAGTCCACTATAGGTTACATTTTCTCCTTAGCTGGAGGTGCAGTTAGCTGGGTACCAAAGTTACAAACAGTGGTGGCATTGTCTACTATTGAAGCTGAATATATGGCAGCAACTTATTCCTGCATTTCATTTGTGGAAATTGTGTCCTCACCCATCCATCTAGATCTTTCATTATTACTTCACCTTTCATACCTCCTACTTTCTTCCATCAGCTTATTTCTTCTTTATCAACAACCATGCTTTACTTTAATTATATTACCCTTCTTATTGATTGTTCCAAACTTTTGCAGTCCTACTACATTATCAATCTTCTATTTATCAACAAATCAAAGTTCACCTCCTTCATTGTATCAATATACTCACTCTTCCAACCTTCCTTCATCTCCTCTTGTAAGCCAACATACTTTGTATTCGTTGGTTCTCCTTCTTCATCTACTACTTTCAACTTCTTATCTGCAACTATCTCCCTATCAATTTTCTTCATTTCCTCATCAATATGTGTCTATGCCATACACAGTTCTTCCTTCTACATTCTCTCTCAGATTACTTTCCTCTTCTACTTCAAACTCATTATGTCTTATAGCAACTCTATATTATTCATCTATGGTACTGCAATCACTTATGTCTTCATCAGTTTAATCTTGAACATCTCTAATACCACTTTCTATGCTAAAGCACTCTCTTTCAATCTCACTTGTCATTGCTTCTGAACTCTCCACAAGAATTCTACCCTCATCTTCTTTGTTTAAATCCTTATCAATACTTGAGCCTTCAGATCTTAAACCCTATTAGACTATTGTCCACAAAAACATCACTGAAATACTCACAGATTATTCCTTCCAAAAAATTTTTGCTTGCTACTATTCCTTCCACAAAACACCTTGATCCTTTCAATCATCTAACATCTTGCCTTCCTCTAGCATTCCAATACTCAATTCTATTTTTGCTTTGGCTTATTTTCTTTAGCTAATCTGGACTTAGGGTTTCTTCTTTTATCCTTCTTAATATTTTATAGTTTGTCAAGAACAACTCTTCGCATACTAAATATTTACTCTTCAATCTCATTTGGATCTCCAGTTTCTTCCTTTTGACAACTTATATTCCACTTTCCCTGATGCCAAATCCTCTACTGCACATCCTCTCTAACTCTTTGCACTATCACACTTAGCATGATTTTGATCAACAAAATTTGCTTCTCTTTCTCCATACTTTAAACTTCCTTCTTTATTCAAATTCATGCTTTTAATTCTTTCTTTATCATTTACTAATCTCTGCTGCAATTTATCCAATCTTTCTACTACATTCTTCATCATCAATATTATCCTTTTCAAATTCATTCCTAGGGCTTTTTCCGCACTAATAACCCTAACTCTAGGTTTCACATTCACTACTCCAATCTTCATGATAACAAACTAGATTACAAAAGATACTTATAGAGTCAAACTTCTACAATCAATCTACTCATTTGCACATCTTCAATTTTTCACTTAGTTCACTTTCAATAGATTGCCTCATAGGTTGGCGATCTATCCACCTTGTTCTTTCACAATTTCTTGATGATCTCACCTTTCATGTTTGTATGTGGTCAGCACTATCACATTTATTTTTGTAGGGTGATCTTCTTGGATTGCTGATGCAATATTGACTACCTCACATTTGAGGATTTGTCAAGAACCTCAATGACTTGGGTTATCTTCTACCCAGCACCAGAAATACTGGAAGACAACTTTACTCTCTCCACTGATGTGACGATGTCGATTGCCTAACATTCAACACTTTGTCAACAACCTTAATGATGAAATAACCCTGACTATTTTTTTTGTATTTTTGACAAATGTTTGACAAAATGCTCATGAACTAAATAAATGCAAGAGATTAATTTACTTTGATCTAACCACAATTCACACAGCTGTAACAAAATAATATTAATGCCATTCAACTGAAATTTATCTTAACACAGGTATGCATGAAGACAGCATATATCAATAGCTGAAATTGTTGCACCAATATTTCATTTTACAAACTTGGGACTACATACATCCAATTCTGATCTGAAATAAATTAATTAACTTCTAACATTCTTTTTGTTGATCTCCAACAAGTTGCGCCAAACATATGAAGACCATGTTCATCAAAGAATGGTGCGAGTAGGGTTTAAAACCATCCAATCTCACGCAAAAATAGTCTCTCATTCTCAAACTCTCTAAACACCTTCTTTAAACCTGTATGGCTCAATTCTGATTGCAGCCACTAACAAGATGGTACACTACTATGGTAACCTCCAAATGGTACGGACTGCTGTTGGGTCTTCCTTATCAGCAATTAATCGATAGAAATTTGCTAGCTAATGATTCTTTCATTCAATCTCTATCTTCTGCTTCAAACTAGAACAATATTCACAAATATGCAAATGATTTTTCAATTTGTTACAGCATGAATATCAACAAAATTTCAAACATTCAACACACTTAAAATCCTAAATGAATCCACTCACAAATTGGGTAGAAGGGTTTCCATCCTCAAAATCAATCTTTGCCGACGGTTTTTCATCCTATGGTAGAATAGATGAACAGTTGCTCATTCTCAAGCTGGGTTTTTAAAAAAAAAAAAAGTGCCATGAAATGAATATTTTTCCCAATCTCCTTTTTATTCCCCTTTTGCATAATTGAAATATTATATTTTATTTCTCCCCCCAAAAGTGACTTGTAAAAACCATTTAATTTAACATTACGTTTGGACCCCAAATAAGTCACTTTTTAATAAACTGTCCAACAAAATAATTAATTAAATATAAGTTGCCCAATGTCTTTACACAACTTAATTTAATTAAGTAATTATTCCCTTGCCACATCCCAATTAGCCTACAAGAATTAAATAGGCTAAGGGTCTCTACCAATTGTTCATGCCTACGAAAGGGACATTACAAATGACCTATATCACAATTTAACTATTCAACAAGCCACCGAGTAATTGTGAGATTTTCACAACACCAATATTTTTCAAGTTTAACTCACCAAGTTATCAAATCAAGTCATTGGTGAGTTTTCGCAACTCTGATGGTAAGTTAATGGCAAGTACTCACTAAGTCCATGTGAAAAACTTGCAACTCACAAGAATTATGCAAGAAAAACAATGAAAAAATGTATCTACACAATCAAAAAACATGTTTTTTTGCCTTGTCAAACATTACACAAATGGCATGCACCATGAATATTGTTTTTCCTATTTACCCCATTGAGGGCATCGCCCCCAAACCCCTACTAAACTCATTTGATACATTTTCTAATTGTACTTTGCAAAAAGATATTTTTTTTCAGAAATTTGAGTACATTTTTAAAATTTTGAGTATTCATTATTTTGTTAAGTTTTGTCAAGTTGAAAATTTGTTGGTCTATTGAGTTCAAGTATGCTAACTATGACGTTTGTTATCTTCTACCAAACATCACAATGCTAGAAGCCAACTCAGCTTTCCTCTTTCAAAAAATACCTTGATACCCTCTGCCCAAAAGTCAATGCTCGATGCTAAAAGATATCTTCACATTTTCTGCTTTACCTCAACACTTTACAAGAACTCTTTCCACACTAATACCATTTGATGCAATCCCAGATAGAGGTTTCAATTAAGAACAATCCAAGAATGCAGCCTTAACACAATCAATGTGTTGGCGTTTCAATTTGCACCTTTGGAATACGGATTAGAAATGGACAGCTATGCACAAATGAACTGCTCTTCAAATTAGGAGGGGAAGCTCCCTCTTTGCTGATGTTGCTTAAGAAAGTAAATTAAAACTAATTTGCCTATCTTTTTGTTCAACTAAGAGCACAAGGTTATAAAACTCAAGCGTCGTAGCTGAGATTTTTTGTTTTAGAAGTTCAACTACGACTAAGCCTACTCTAATGACGTTTCTAACTTCTCAAACAAACGCAAAGCAAGAGAGTTAGAAATGGACAAGGAAGGATTCTCTGACATAAATACTTAAATAAACTTTTCTTCCAACACATCTACTTACTTTCAATGCAAGCTAAAATAGAGATCATATAAGCATAACACATAAGACGGAAATCTGAGACATTATATCAGGGAAAAGTAGGCACAAGACTTTATTTCTCAAATCTCAAGTAACAAAGATTACACTTCTGGAACAGCAGGATTGTAACAAAATACACTTGCAGTTTAGCGATCAACCATAATACATTGACACAAGACACAAGAATTGAACAATAACTTGTAGCTAAAGAGGCTTGCAAACTTGCTCTTACACAAAGTGAACTGACACTAAATAACAACTTGCAGCATTACAGGCTTGCAATTTGCTATCACAAGCACAGTTAAAAAAATAATGGGCAAGGCTGCCCTTATTTATATACAAGTAGAGGAGTAGGGAACCCTAAAATCTCCTTGCTTTTACAACTAAGGCTTGCCATCATGCAAGCTTTATTTCTAAAACTAAACAAGATAAACATCTAACCACCTAATAAAGCATAAAAACAAGAAATGCCAACTATTACAATTTGTTTTCTTTCTCTTCTTCAAAGAGTGGATAAGAATTGAGAAGAGAATAGAAAGAAAGCTAGAAGAAGGCTTCTAGATGACTGCTGCCTTAAATCTCATCCACATCCGCCAAAAAGCTAATTTGTTTCTTGATTTTGAGTGGAGAATGCTGCTGAAAATAGAATGTTGATCTGCCTTGAAAAAGCAATTTCTCCAAAAAAAGTTGTGACCTGGGTTTTTTATAGAAAATCACGTTCCGAAGAAACCCAGATGTTTAGAAACTGAAAAAGCTAAATCCATCCTAAAAAGCAACCAAAAATCTGTTTCTAGAAGAGGGAAAATTTTCCCAATATTCAAGAGGATAAAAAAGCGGAGAGACCCATGTGATCAAAAATGGAAAGCTGGCTGGCTGTTTTGAAAAAGCAATGCCCTAGATGTTTAGAGCCTGAAAAAGCATTCGTCCTTGCTCACTGATCTCGGAACCACAAAGAACACCAAAAAAGCATGTCATTTGGGTCTTCAAATCTTCATTGAGAGAAAAGGGAAAATCTTCTTGCTCTTGACGCCAACCTGCAAAACATGAATAAATGGAAGGCAAAAATGTCTTAAATAAGTTGAGGTTTGAGAAAATCTGTTTCTCTTTACTTTAAAGCTTTCAAAGCCTATCCTGAGCAGGTTCGTCGAATGTGGACACTGTTTGGAATGTTGGAGGATGAAATTTGAGATTTTGACTAAGGCATGGATTCTTGGGTGCCTCTCTTGGACTGGGGCACTTTTGCTTGGCAGACTTAACCAAATTTTCACCATTTTCAACTTTTTGCTTGATTTTTAACCTCCATTTGATCCTTGATTCTAGGAGCTCAATGAATCCTATGAACTGCCTAAATGATCTATTGCAAACCTTGATTGAATCTGACGAAGTTTGTTTGGAGGCAACTTTTGACAAAAACTCCATCTTGACCTTCAAAATCATGGGCGCCTCTAGCTAACTAGGGCACCCATGGCTCCCAGTGTCGGCCATTTTTCTTAAAATTTCAACTTTCTGTGTTTTCTCACCTTCAGATGAATTATTTGTTGATTTTGCATTTCCGGATGTTTGAATGGCCCGATGAATTGGCTGACTACTCCGTTGCGTAGCTAGACTGAATCTAAGATGATTGTTCTAGAGATGATTTCTTTTGAAAACTGATTTCAATGCCTCAAAAGTCTGAGCGCCCCTGGCTACCTGGGGTGCCCAGCTCCTCTAGACTTAGTTTTTATTCCTTGGATTTTCAACTTCTAGTTGCTTTTTGATCTTCTGACGAATTCTCATTTCTAGATGATCAGGACATCCGACGAACTGATGGTTGGACTCGTTGGATAGCATGGAGGATTATGAAGGTGGTCTTCTGGAGGCTTCATCTCCTAAGAGCTGCATCTGGGGGATCAAAAGCTTGGGCGCCCTTGGCTACCTAGGGCACCCAACTCCTCCAGAGTTAGTTTATTTTCTGTGATTTTCACCTTGCTTTTGACTTCTGATATTTTCCATGGTTTTGCCTCTCCGATCAGAGTTAGTTTATTTTCTTTGATTTTCACCTTGCTTTTGACTTATGATATTTTCCATGGTTTTACCTCTCCGATCAGTTAGTGATATTTGATGCTCGTCAACTCCGATGGATCTGCTGACAATTGCGTTGGAAAGCCTAATCAAGACTAGGGAAGACATGTTGGAGACTGCAACTGCAAACTTGTCCATTCGATGCTCCAAAAGCTTGGGCGCCTATCTCCTTCTGGGGCACCCATGATATACATACTTAGTCATTTTTCTTCAGTTTTCAACTTTGAAGCTTGAGACCTCATGTTATGCCTTTTGTTCGTTCTAAGTTAGCCGGCAACTGACGAATCCGATGATCATGCCAAGATATTCATTGCGAAGCTGGCAGAATTTTGAAGAGGTTGAGTATATTTGAAAACCCTAACTACTAGATTTGATGCTTCAAAACCCTAGGCGCCTATCTTCTTTTGGGGTGCCCAAGTTCTCCATACTTAGAATATTTTTTGATGATTTCATGATTTGCATTCTGTCACGTCTCGAACTCTGATGCTCCTTGTTTTTCGCTTTGTGTGGATTTGACATATGTTTGATGTGTGTGGAAGAATACATAATGAATGCTATGGTATTTTTGGTGTGATGAAATATGAAATGTTGTTTTAATTTAAATTGAATGCCTAGAATGCAATTTATTTTGAACATGATGGAAAATGGAAAATGTTATTTTAGTTCATGAGTTTTAATGTTTTTGAGTATGTCTTTATGCGGATATTAATTTATTGATGCGTATCTAAGGGTATTGAGATGCAGGTCGTCGAAGACCAAGGGTGTGGATAAGGAGAGGTGGTTAGCTTCCTAGAAGGGTACCGCAAGAATGGTTCTCTCGCATACACACACATGCACGTAGTGTCATTTAAATGCATGAAGTTTTAATTTAATGGATGCATAATTGTGTGTTTATTTGAGTGTTCATTTAATTTTATGAAGTGGAAATAAAACGCATAGTAAAATAGAAGAATTAATTTTAATTATAATTTAATTATATTTCTCTATTTTATAGTAAATGATTATCCTGGAGTAATTAAATAGTTACTCTATTCTCAAAATGAATGTTACCTCTTAGGAATAAATAAATATTTAATTGCAATTAAATATTTATTTATTCCTCATTATGAGTAAATATTTCCTTTTGTAAGTTAGAAGTAGAAATTTGTCTAACTATTTGCGGGAAGATAGTGTATTTGTTGAAATGAAATTCCTTTTTTTTAATTTAATTATCAAGAAATAGCATGAAAAGAAATAATTTTATTTCTTTTATGGATTATCTTTTCAAAATTAGGTTTTGGGGGAAAACTGAAAAGAAACTTTAAAAGAGAAAAAGATTAACAAAAACAAACAACTGTTCTTGGACACTTTTCTTGATTTGCTCTACAAAATATCAAAAATGGCTGCCAAACAGATTATTTTTTAGATTTCAGTAGATTAAAAATTAGTGTTCCACCAGGTTTCGGGGACGGGGACGGGGGGACAGTAGGGGACGCGCTGCGGGGACGCGGGGACAAGGGGTCTAAGTTTGGAGGCGGCAGGGGGACGGCGGGGGGACGGCGATGGGAGGGCGGTAGGGTGCTGAAATACATATAGTACTTGAAAAAATAGTTATAAAAAGATGTATAAGTATAAGAATTATACATCTTGGAGACAACTAGGAGTCCCCTAGATGTCTTGAGGACACCCCAACATCCTCAAAGTCCTAGCAGCATCTTGGAGACAACGACATTGGTGGTGGGATGGTGGCGCTGGTGGTGGGCTGATGGGGGGACATGCCCCCCAAGTCCCCAAGTCTCCAAGACGTCCCCCTCTAGGAAACGCGAGGATTTTTTGGGGGGGGGGACGCGTCCCCGTGGAACACTGTTAAAAATCAGTGGGAATAAGAAGAAGAATACAGTGAAAAGAAAAGAAGGAGAGGAAGGCTTCCAAAGAGCAAGCTCCAAGGAAAGGAAGAAGCAGGAGAGTTTTGGTTTCGACTGGAGGCAAATCTTTTCCAGGTTTTTAATTTCTTCTATTGCATTTAATTTCCAAAATAAGTGAAAAGAATTTTCTGTATTATTCAAATTTTAATTTCTAAAACCTCTGTTTTTGAAGTATTTCCTGTACAAAACTCATTGGTGAAATCCATACAATCTTCCTAAATCCTTTATATATTTGTAAATAATTTTTACAACTTCTCTATATTGTATACTTTCTACCCAGATTGGGGCTTTTCTTTGCAAATCTTAAGAGTTAAGTCTTGATTCAGATTGTTTAAAAAGTTATGTAAATCTAAATGCACTTATATATATATACACACATATATTTAAATAAGTACAGGTTAAACATATAAATCGAAGTTCATGAATTTATATATATACGGAAATTATATTATCGAAGATCTGTGTTTGTTTTTTGAACTGAGTGTTTGATCTAAGAAGGTTGACGGAGGCATTTAGGAGGGCTTTTCCCACAGCCACGTCCTTCCCATATGGGAAGGGCTGCTCTGTGGAGGGCAGCGCTGCGGCCTGTGGAGGAGGGCGCTGCCCACCATAGGCAGTGCCTCTCCAATGGGGAGAGCATTGGCCCATATCACCCACGCCAATCCCTATAAAACATATGAATTCCTTCCTTTTGCGATTTAGAACCTTTATCAACTTCATTGCTGGCTTTTCAGCTATATAATTTTGATAAAAGCATACACATACTTATAATATATATGCACGTATATCTGTTGTTATATATATATATATGGGTACATAGTAAAGTATAGTAGGAGACATATAAAATATGAACCAATATTTACGCCTGTTTGTGGCTGGAGATTTTCTGTGGGAAAATGGTTAACCAGTTGAACCCTCTTTTTACTCTGGGAATAATAACTTCTGAGTTTGTAGATATATCTATACGTATTTTATTCTAAATAAGAATATTTTTATGAATATAAATATACAGTTATGAATATATATGTATATTTGTTCTTGTTGAAATTTATCAAGTTTTAAAATTAGGAGAGTATAGATTTGTTTTGGCTGGGAACAGTTTACCTTTCTATTGCATGCTGATGGAAATTTCATGTAGACATTGACTTAGTTTCCAAATTTCAAAGTAATGTATTCTTGTTGATATTTATATGTGGGTGTGTTTACTGGAATAATAATATGAGTGCAAAGTATAAATTTCTGAAAATGTATTCTTTATTTCAATTTTACTTAACCAAGCCTTTTAGAATGATATATTTCTGAATTTCATTACTAAGAACATATATATTTTAAAAAAATCTAATTGTATAAATAGATATACGAGTGTACAATTACCAAGATTATTACCATCTGACAATTGCTTATTTTCTTGTGATAAATATTCTGTAATTGAAATTGTCTATTTTACCCATGACTGTAAATATTTGATTGTTAATTTAGTAATCGGAGTAATTCTCATAATAAATAATTACTCCTACAAGTGTGTTTTACTGAATGACAATTTTATTTTCTTTCACTAAGCTTGTTTTTTTTCTACAGAAAGTATTTTACCATGAAAATGCATGAATTATTTTTATGAAAACCAAATTGTGGTAAAATTGTGAATAATGTGATGTTTCTATTTTTGTGAAATGGTAAACTTTGGAAAGTTACAAGTTTGCGTAAGACATAAGCATTTTATGGGAATTTATTTTCTGAACAAGGAAACATGGAAATTTTGGAATGTTTATGTTACTACAAATGTTGCATAGAAAATGCTTGAGTTTATACATTTATATGTGTTATACGAATTTATGCATTATGAGTAGACTTTTGGGACAAGATGCCAAAGGTGGATCCACAGAGACGATAGTTTTACCTTTTCTAAAACTATCATTTATTTTATGTTTATGCTTGAGCAAGCAAAGTACCATTGAAATAAATGGAATAAAAGCCTAGAATTAAATGTTATGTAGGTCTTTGCCACCTCCTGTTGCAAGAAATATGTTATTCTTAGTATAGGAATGCATATAGGCATCAGGCTTGCATCGAGAGTTCCCTCTTGCTGTGTTGTTCCAGGTTGCTAGGCTCCTCGTGCAGGGTCGGGGATTTCTTCGAGATAGGAAGAAACCTAGGGAAGTCATGTGCTTCATGGTTGGGTGGAAAAGGCACCTTACCCGCACTCTTGGCCTTAGCGCAAGAAGACCAGCGTAGTCAAGGCGGATGAGGATCAGAGATTCACTTTGCTATGGATATATCTCATATGTTATCTTTGTATGGCTTGCATAGCCCATTTCTACATTGTAACTTTATTTCATGAATATAACATTTATGTAAACTTGTTTATGTATCATTGAAATAGATGATTTGTAACACCCTTAATGGTGTATGCACATTGATAATGTTATATGAAATTGCTTTGAGCATTTATGGATAACTCTTGGTATACATGTTATGGATATATATCATGTTATAGAAGTACCTCTATCTCCTTACTTGAAATACATGTTACTCTTTACTGCATTTTGTATGGAATGGAAATCTTACGGTCTTTACACATTCTGCTTCTTGTTTGAGACTTCTCCGTTTGATCTCGAATTTTGGAAGACTAATTGATCGGATGACTGCGTCGATGGACTCCCTGCAGAGCTGAGAAGGTTCTGAGCAACATTGTCTGGGAGCATCAAACCTCAATTCCATCATCTGACCTCCTGAAAAGTTGGGCCCCTATCTCCTTCTAGGGCGCCCATGGCTGGCAGATTTAGTTTTTATTTTTCATTTTCAACTTTCTCCTTCATTTGATGTGCTTGCCTTTGCTCTGACTATCAAAGATGAAAATTTAAGGCATGAGCATCTAGGCGCCTAGACTCTCCAGTGTTAGTCAAAATTTTACACTTTTCAACTTTCACAGCTCACCTTCTCCATTCTTCATTGTACGTGCAAGTTCATCATTTCTCATCTTCTGTTTAGTGCTTGAATGTTTGAATCTGACACCTGGCAGCTGACTGTCCTCCATTAATGGCCTTGGAGCTCATGAAAAAACTTCTGAAAAAGCATAATAGACCCATTAGGGAAAAACTGATCTTTTTGTGATTCTGACTGCACCAGCCTGATGAGGAAGTATTTTCAAATAATCAAAATTACTTTGAACCCTAACAGCCAAACTTTCTATTTTTAGAAAATTTTACTAGCATCTGTTTCAAAAGAAACCCAAAAAAAGTTCTATTTTTAGAAAGTTTCTATAAATAGAAATTTTCCTAAAATTTAGGGCCGAAAAACTGAGATCTAGGTTTTGTAGACTTAGTCACTCTAAGCAGACCCAGATCATCAGATTTTGAAAATTTCGAGTTTTTTCCCCTCATTCAAGACATGCAAACCCCAATTTTGACCTTTTTTGGCAATTTTGACGAGACTTTTGGCCATTTCTTCAAAATGCCTAAGTGTAGCAAAAATTTTAATTTAGGGTACAACACAATGCACCACAAAACCTCAAATATCAACACAATCTCATGATCAACACAATGCTTAACAATCAGAATCAAATCAATAGTCTACCACAAGGACATACATTTAGTCCAAGTGTGGTCACAACATGGGTATCATCAAATGATCTCTCCTCTCTTTCTCTACTCTAAGCTACTCAGACACTACTTGGTTCTTGGATCTTTCCTTGCCCTCCATTGTCCTCATCTTGTATTTAGAAGCTTTTGGATTAAATGTGGTGCCATATAGTTGATTCCATCTTCTAGTATAAGTGCTCTACTATTGACTATGTCTAGAATATACAACTACAACAAACCCAAAATGACTAGAAATGAACTACTAAACTGCAAAATAAAAGGAAATATTTATGGTTGATGCAAGATTGCACTTATACCTTGGATGGTCCAACATAAAAGACTCAAGCACCCAACAGAATCTTCGAGCCACGAGGTGAGACAAGAAAAAACGAGGCTTGTAGACTCACTAACAAGTCAAAGCAAATTCCCAACATACTCACTGGAGTTGTTGGAATCACAAGTCCTACCAAGCAAACTCAACCATCCAAGGCCCCTCAAGAAAGCAAAAAAGAAAAACAATACTCTTGATTTTAATTGCATAACCAAACATTCGATAGATTCAAAAAAACTCAAGGGCATTGATTCTTTAGCAAATATCTATTTCATTATCACTAAGTTAGGGCCTAATTACTATTCTATGGCCTCAAAGACCACATTTTGTGAAGGTTTTAGACTTTTAAATCTTGGTTAAAAGAGATAAAATTATGAAAAATGGCATGCCCCATGAAGATCCCTATTGTTTACTCTTCTTCAATCTGATAAAACTAGCACCTAAAATAATGAACAGAAACAACAATGCATACCAAATAGAGTAATAGAAATATATCTCTATTCACATGAAATTTTAAAAAAGTCAACCGAAGATGATTGTAATGTCCCCTTTTCCTAGGCAGTGGTCAATCATGGTGGTTAGCCTATCAGTTGAGTTATCGTAGACTAACATAGTGGATAGGGAGCTCTTTCAGGGATCTTGTGACCTTTTGGGAAGTTTGTGTGGCGTTTCAGGAGCTTGGAGTCAGTATCCCAATTTTTAGGAAGGGACTGACAGTTCACCTATGACCACCCAGAGCTTGTGGAGCCTGGCAAGGCACCTTATGAGCCATTTCAGATGATTAGAGACAATTTACTACTTTTTATGGGAATCCCTACTTTTTTAGGTGGAGACTGACAGTTCACCTCCTTTGTTCAAACATCACCACAGGATTAGTTGCAGCATCAGTTTTCAATTGGAGTGATCAGATGATGGTCTCAGCATGAAAGATGTTAACTTTAATATTTTAATTTAATAAAGTAAAGTGATTAATTCTTAAGTCACTTTATAATATTTTAATAAAGTGATTATTCAAAGGGGACTTTATTATTAAAGGTGAAATAAGGGTTAAATGAAAATTAATAAAGTGATCTATTTAATGATGCTTTATTAATTTATTTTATTAAAAAAGAATTTCAACGATTTTAAAGTATACTTTATAATATGAGTTAAAGTGTCATTATAAAAGGGAAGATATAAGTGATTTTTGAAGTATACTTTATATTACTAAGTTGTGCACCAAATTAAAAGAAATTAAAAGTAAATTGAATGAAATGGAATTTAAAGTGAATTTGAGGTGAAATATAAAAGGGCATTTTGGAATTCATTTCATTCATTCATTCATTGTTGAAGAAGAAGAATTTGACTAAGGGTTTTGTTGAAGACTGGAGAGTCTCAAGCTTTTTGAGGATGTCACCTCTCGGAAAGAATAGTTTGCAGACAATTCCATTGCAGGAATTGTGCTTGTGCTTCAAAGAAATTACAGGAAAAGTTTCACAGCTAGGATTTCAAGAATTTATCAGGAATTTGATTATTTAGGATTTCAAGAATTTATCAGGAATTTGATTATTTACTGAATATCGGAAAGGCAAGGGTTTGAGAATATTCATATTGCATATGTTAAATATTAAATGCATTTGCCAAGCGGAAGAATATTGAAGTGTTTATTTCTGAAGCATGTATTATCACCTAATGATCTAGGCATGAGCTTCTTGATGATGTTTGGCTCTCAACAACTGTTGTTGCTATACGTGGGAGTTTATAACAGCAGTTTCTGGAGCTTTATTATAGAGGAGTCAAGTGCACCAAACCTGAGTATTGCTGTCATTAATCCATTCTGGGCAGATCTGGAGCAATGTCGAGCAATTCCAAGCCTAGGCATATGGACTATCAGGTCTAAGATACATTATATTGCATCTTTCAGATATTTATACATTCAGAAAGCCTTATTGTAACCATCTGTTAGCACTGATAATCGAACTGCTGTTAAAATTGTATGTTAGTAATCTCATTGCTGCTGTTATTTCTGAACTTTATCATTGTATTTTTGTTCATCATCAAGCTCAGAAATTATGTGTCACAGTCTGATATAAAACTCAGAAAATTGTTGATGCTCAGTAATATCATTGTGAAAGGTTATTTGAGCCAATTCATAGTATTGAAAGAATATATAAACAGCAAATATAATTTGGTGCATGGAAACTCTTGTTGCTTTTATCGTATTTCATTTGTACTTTCTATAACCTCTGAAACACCCAATTCAATATGATGCAAAGTGTTTGACAAAATGTCCCATGTGACAATGAAATATTCCGAGCCAATTTTTTTTTTCGTTTTTTCAATTATCAGATTACAACATTACAAGCAAAGTACCCGTTAAGGTTAGAAGATAAACCCAAACGTACTGAAGCAACTCTAACCAGTATGGCGCCGATAATGGCGAGCATTGGTCAGAGGATCTTCTACTCTAAATGCTGGAAAAGGAACTCGACGTCAAGTATGTGCTACCCAATCCAATGCGGAGTGAGGGGCGACCATATGACGGAGTGATTACAAAAAGCAATGCTTGAAAAGAACTACTGAAAGCTGAAACACTCAACACCCAGAATGTGCTTGCTGACCCAGAGTGGGAAAGTAGCTACCATAGGGCGGAGGTCAATTAAAACAAGAAATACTGCTGAAAAAAAGAAAACTATTACAATCTGATAAAGCAAGAATCTATAAGGCTGTCAGTACTACTGCCAGCTTACAATTTAAGAGACGACATCTTGCTAACAATATCAATCAGCATATAATGGAGTTGTACAATATTCGTGAATTTAGTTACTGAGAAGTAAAGAGCAATGGAAATGGCAATAACTAGATCCAACCTTGTCCTCCAGACTTGGGCAATCTTCACTGAAGTCACCACAACGCTTTTAAAGAATTATCACCACCAATTAACAAAGAAGTTGCAGATTTATCCAAGCTGCTGTGACAGACCTGCACTTTTCAACACATAACCAGCAACATAGAATCCCTTGAAATGCTCGGAACTCTCTCTATACTCATCCAAAATGCTAGATACCTATTGCAAAACTCTAATGAGATGGAGGCGCTCAAACTCAGATCATAAAACAGACTCGAAATGCAGATTCCAAGAAATGCACGAATCCCAATGTCACACTGAATGGTACGGCCCAGCATAGGGGCGATTTTCTTTTATAAAATCCCAATGTCACCGAGTGTCCTAGCACCAATAGTGAAATAAAAAGCTATGTGACTGAAAAATTCAGAACTGCCATGTGGACAAACCAGATTGGGCGAAAAAAAGCATACTACATCAAAGAGTTTAACCCGACAAAGGATCATGGTGAAAAAACTTATTTAGGTGCAGATATTAAAGGGAAAGCGAGGTTGTTAGTGGCACAATTGAGGACGGGATCACATCACCTTAGGTGTGAGACCGGTAGGTGGAAGATACCCAAGGAAACTTGGGAAGAAAGAACTTGTATTTTCTGCAATAAAGGGGTTGTGGAAACAGAATGGCACTTCATCATGGAATGCATTGCTTACGAGGATATCCGCACTCAACATGAAAATAGTTTGAAAGTGGACAATATGCACCAGCTATTTGAGGAAGATAAGATTAATCAGACGGCTAGCCTTCTAGTCAAACTTAACAGCAGGAGATCTGACTTGGAAAAGAGTATGAAGACAAATTAGGCCTGTTTTGTCTCGGTCCCATAGACTGTTTGGTCTCGCGGACGTCATTAAAATCTTTCATTCATTCATTCATTCATATACTTCTCAGACAAATCCAAAATCTTGTACACACTAGCTTAAACAATATGATTTTATAATACCCATAACCTAATTTTTTGTCTTTTTTGAATTACAAATGAAAGTACGGATCTGCTGTAGTAAACATGCAATTCTAGAACTTGACTAATATGCAGAAACAGAAATCTAAAGATTCAAAATGCAGATTGCAATGCACAATATTCAATGATCTCGCAAAACTAAACTGAAATCACCACTAGTTGTTATCTCACAAACAAGAAACGATGCCCGAGCTAGGAGGCCTTCATTCCTCGAAGCAGTTCCAGAGCCAAACCGGCAACATAACGATACTATAGACCAAAGATGAGAAATGATGCTCAAAGTCTCCTTTTTATAATTTCCTGTTGACTTCACGAAACCCTAAAATCTGCTTCAATGTCAAAACCCTAACCCTTTCTTCAAGATGGCGTCCTTTTGCCTTTCAAGCTCAATAATGATATTTTAAATAAAAATCAACACTTTGATAAATGCACCCACCTTATACTTGTTTTGACTTTGGAAAATAATAAATTAATCTTAATGAAGCGCCACCCTCAAAAAGCCCACTTTTCAAAACAACATAAAGTCATTAGACTAGGCCAAGGGGTCAACGATCGAATATAAGATTAAAATGTGACTTTTAATTAAATGACTCAACTTATCTCTCCGAATGTGCCCTGAAGCCATTACTGAGCAAGTCAACTGACCAAACTGAAGCAGGAAGTCAACCAAGCTGAACCCAACTGAAAAGCTGCCAAAAATAGAATTTACTAAAAATAGTAAATTCCAGAAAATGCTCTGAATGCCGAAATGAACATACCACTGCGAAGCTCTCTGAAAACCCAGAAAGAATCCGCCATCAGATCCACCAACTCCGAGCAAAGACATCCTCAAAAATAGGAAACCCTAATTTTACCTTCCGACTAGCCTTCGGGTTTCCAGAAAAAGGCCAACGGTCACTAAGAAGATCAGGATTGAGAAGGGGATATTACAGTCCGCCCTTCCCAAGATTGCTTGTCCTCAAGCAATCGCAAACCAGGATGCTGCAGAATCTCATCACTTTCCCAAGTCGCATCCTCCATAGGCAGGTTCTTCCACTTCACCAGGTATTCTCTGATGGTTCTTTTCCTCAAAGAACGTTCTCTGAAATCGAGTATCTCCTCTGGAATTAGAACCAACTGTCCCTCTTCATCCAAGGGTGGCAACTGTGATGAAGGTACCACATTATGTCCAAGTGCCTTCTTGAGGCGAGACACGTGGAAGACATTATGCACTCTGCTATCAGAAGGTAGCTCTAACTCATAAGCTACTGCCCCAACTTTTCTGATGACCCTGAATGGCCCATAGAAGCGAGGTTTGAGCTTCTCAGCTCCACTCTTCTTGAGAGAAGACTGTCTATAAGGTTGTAATCGAAGATAGACCATATCCCCAACCTCGAATGAACGCTCAACACGCCTCTGATCAGCATACAACTTCTGCTGATTTTGTGCAATCTGCAAATTATCCTTCAAGGATTTCATTATGTCTTGACTATGCTGCAACAAATCCTTGGCTTGGGGTGCTTTGCTGTCACCAAACACCAAATCTGCAAAACTAGGTGCTTCATACCCATAAAGTGCCAAGAAAGGAGACATCTTAATCGACATATGGAAAGAAGAATTGTAGCAGTACTCCCCTATATGCAGCCACTTGACCCATGCTCTTTGCTGTTCTGACACATAGTTTCTCAAGTAGCCTTCCAACCACTTGTTCACTACTTCAATTTGACCATCTGTTTGGGGATGGTAACTAGTGCTTGGAGTGAGCACAGTACCACTCATTCTGAAGACTTCTTGCCAAAAAGTACTTAGGAACTTGCTGTCCCTATCACTCACAATGTTCTTTGGCAACCCATGCAGCCTAAACACTTCTCGAAAAAACAGATCTGCAACTTGGGCTGCAGAAAAAGTGCTGGTAATGGCGAAGAAATGAGCAAATTTGGTTAGCCTATCCACCACCACATAAATACAATCCTTCCCTTGGGCCTTGGGCAACCCAGTGATGAAATCCATCGAAATGCTTTCCCATTTTTGATTGGGAATAGGAAGTGGTTGCAGCAAACCGGCTGGTAATGTATGCTCATTCTTATTCACTTGACAAACAGGACACTCCTGAATGTAGCGTTGTACTTCTCCTTTCAACCCTTTCCAAGAAAATCTTTCTCGGATCTGCCTATATGTCTTGAAAAAACCTTGGTGACCAGCAACTGGAATATCATGAAAAGTCAAAAGAATCTTCTTCTTCAGCTTAGAATCAGCCACCAGGAAGATTCTTCCCTTATAATGGATCAATCCCTCAATCACCTTGTACCTTTCATCATGAAAAGTACCCTCAAGAATGTTGGTTGCAAACTGATTTTTGGCATAATCAGCAAGCAACATGTCTCTCCAATCTGCAGTAAGCTCACACAATGAGCTAAGATGAGGTCTTCTGGACAGAGCATCAGCCACGATATTATTTTTCCCTTTGACATATTCAATGTCAAAGTCGTAAGCTTGAAGCTTACTCACCCATTTCTGTTGCCTCTCATTTAGGTCCTTCTGGTGCATGAAATGCTTGAGGCTATTGTGGTCAGTCTTAACCACGAATTTGTTCCCCACCAAGTACTGCCTAAACTTGGCTAATGCATGCATAATGGCAAGCATTTCTTTGTCATAAATTGAATATGTCCTTTCGACACCCCGTAATTTTCTGCTCTCAAACACTATAGGGTGTTTGCCTTGCATCAGGACAGCCCCAACTCCTTCACCTGATGCATCACACTGCAGCTCGAATGGCTTGGAGAAATCCGGAATAGCCAAAACTGGACACGAGCTCATGATCTTCTTGAACTTGTCAAAAACAATTTGAGCCTTTTCTGACCAAACAAAGGCTCCCTTTTTGGTGAGATCAGTAAGGGGAGCAGCATTCTGTGAATACCCCTTTACGAATCTCCGATAAAAACCACAAAGACCCAGAAAACCTTTCAACTGAGTCAAGTTCTCGGAGGTGGCCAATCAACTATGCTTTAATCTTTTCCGGATCCACCTTCACCCTCAGACTGATTATGTGGCCAAGGTACAAACTCCTCCATTCCAAATTCACATTTGGAAGCTTTTGCGAACAAACTCTCAGATTCCAGGATACTAAGCACTTCCTCCAAGTGCTTGAGATGATCTTCCCAAGTTTTGCTGTAGATCAGAATATCATCAAAAAATATCAGCACAAACCTTCTTAACTGATTCTGAAAAACACGGTTCATGCAAGACTGAAAGGTAGCCGAAGCGTTAGTCAACCCAAATGGCATGACCAAGAATTCGAAATGGCCATAGTGACACCTGAAAGTTGTCTTCTCCACATCAGATCCCCTCATCCGAATCTGATGGTAACCCGATCTCAAATCTATCTTCGAGAAGAACTTGGCCCCATGTAGCTCATCAATGAGCTCATCTATTCTGGGAATAGGGTATCTGTCCTTGATGGTGCTTTGATTCAAAGCACGATAGTCCACGCACATGCGCATGGTTCCATCCTTCTTCTTCACAAGAACCACTGCAGATGCAAAGGGGCACTTGCTTGGGCGTATGAAACCCATCTCCAAGAGTTCTTGAATATTCTTCTTGATCTCATCCTTTTGCCTCTTCGGATACCGATATGGAGTTGTGATCACCGGTTTAGCCCCTTCCTTGAGCTCTATGATATGTTCTGAACCCCGTTCAGGTGGTGGTCCAGGAGGAAAATCTGCAAAGACTTTGCTCTTCTTCGTGAGTAGTGACTAGATATCAGGAGGATGGTCACGTTTAGTCTCAACCGGACTAGCAGGGAGGATCATGCACTCTGCCACCCACTCAGCTTGATCATGACGGATCAGCCTTGCCATTCTTTTGAATGACACAACCCGAGGGCCCCCATTGGACATTCCTCTCAGAACTATCTTCTTCCCATCGGATTGAAACTTCAGCTCCATAGTCTGCAGATTCAAGGAGATCTCCCCAAGAGAACGCAGCCATTGAATGCCTAGGACGGCATCAGTATCTCCAATGTGAACTACATAGAAGTCATCCTTGACTTCGTAGTTTCCCAATTGCATGGTCATGTTCGAGATTTTCTTTGTGCAAGAAATATGAAATCCATCGGCAACCATGACCTTGAACCCTTCAAACTCCTCTGTTTGCAGCCCCTTCTTGGCTACCACAACTTCATCAATGAAGTTATGTGTTGCTCCAGTGTCGATCAAGGCAACGATTCGCTGCCCTTTGACCATCTCTCGAACCTTGAATGATTCGTTTCTTTGGAAGCTAGAAAGCTGAGCTAAGACTCCTCCACTTTCCTTCTCATTTTCAGACTCTTCTGGAGCTTTTTCTACTTCACTTTCTTCAAAATCAGATTGCTGGTCTGAAAAATCAGAACTACTTTCACCAGCAAAATAGTACTCTATCTGATTGAATTTAACCCCTTTAGGACAAACATGATCTTGAGACCACTTTTCCCTACACCGGAAACACAACCCTTTTCTTCTGAGTTCATTCAGGGTTTCAGGATCCAACCTGGTGACATGGGGATTGCGATTCTTGAACTCCTTGTGCTGAGGTTTCAAAGGAGTTCTATGCTGAGGTCTCTTCCCTTTATCCCTTTTCTGAAAGGGGGAGTTTGACTGAAATTTTGCCTTAGGAGCAGCCCACTCCATGTTTCTTGCCTTCTTCATGGCCTCCTACAAGGTTGGTGGGTCAAAGGCTTTAATCCAACCTTTGAGAGGTTCTGTCAAACCTTCACTGAAAAGAATCACCAATCTCCTTTCCGTGATCCCAGTCACCATGACTGAGAGTCTCTGAAACTCGGCAATGTAGGCATCAACTGTGCCATACTGTCTCAATTGTGCCAGTTCTCTGAAATGAATTTCAGGATCCTTCTTCTCAAACCTCTCGATGAGTCTAGTGGTGAACTCATCGTAAGTTGTGATAGACCGATGACCCAGAGTAACTAGGCCATGGTACCACCATTCATGCACCACCCCATCGAGGTGTAGCGTAGCGAACTTGATCGCCTCCTCTTCCGCCATAGGTCTGAGAGCTAGATAGTTATCCAGCTTCTGTATCCAAGCTCGGGCTGAACTGGTATCACTCCCGTCAAAGTGTGGAAGTGTCACCTTGTTGACAGCTTGGTACAAGTCTCCTTGATTTGATGGTCTTATTTGATCATAGTGTCTCCCTTGTCCTTTGTTTTTCCTTTTATGATCCATGAAATCGTTATAGGACATATCCATCCTGATGTCGGCAGGTAGAGAGTCATACTCTGCACGACCCAGTCTCAACTGCTCCACGAATGAAGTATTCTCTTCAGGATCTGGCTGAGTGTTTACAGGAGCCAAAAAGGTGGGTTTGAATGGCCTGGAAGAAATGTAAGTGTTGTTTGACACTGTCCAAGCTGCATGCTCATCATGCTGGTTGGAAGCACTATGCTCCCCTCTGTGGCCTGAGTTGTTCTGTGGAGTGGTGTTCTGACCCACTTTCCCCATCATGAGAGATACCATGTCCATCAAGGTATCCATCAAATCTCTTCCCGGGACTCGTAGATCTGTCTCTTCCTTTCCCACTGTCATCTCTGTTGTTGGTAAACCTCTCGTTACCCCCAACTGATCTTTCACCCTCTGCCATATCTGATTCCTGAGAAGACTCCCAATGAGCCCTCAAGACTTCTGAAGCTGTCTGACCCTTGGGGTCCTGATAAAGTTGGAACTGTTTTCCAACCTTCTTGTCTTCCCTTGCAATGTACCTCTTTTCTCTGTCACTCATAGACAGAATGATCACAGGATGGCAAGATCTTGGCTCTGATACCACTGAAATATTCCGAGCCAATTTTTTTTTTCGTTTTTTCAATTATCAGATTACAACATTACAAGCAAAGTACCCGTTAAGGTTAGAAGATAAACCCAAACGTACTGAAGCAACTCTAACCAGTATGGCGCCGATAATGGCGAGCATTGGTCAGAGGATCTTCTACTCTAAATGCTGGAAAAGGAACTCGACGTCAAGTATGTGCTACCCAATCCAATGCGGAGTGAGGGGCAACCATATGACGGAGTGATTACAAAAAGCAATGCTTGAAAAGAACTACTGAAAGCTGAAACACTCAACACCCAGAATGTGCTTGCTGACCCAGAGTGGGAAAGTAGCTACCATAGGGCGGAGGTCAATTAAAACAAGAACAACTGCTGAAAGTAAGAAAACTATTACAATCTGATAAAGCAAGAATCTATAAGGCTGTCAGTACTACTGCCAGCTTACAATTTAAGAGACGACATCTTGCTAACATTATCAATCAGCATATAATGGAGTTGTACAATATTCGTGAATTTAGTTACTGAGAAGTAAAGAGCAATGGAAATGGCAATAACTAGATCCAACCTTGTCCTCCAGACTTGGGCAATCTTCACTGAAGTCACCACAACGCTTTTAAAGAATTATCACCACCAATTAACAAAGAAGTTGCAGATTTATCCAAGCTGCTGTGACAGACCTGCACTTTTCAACACATAACCAGCAACATAGAATCCCTTGAAATGCTCGGAACTCTCTCTATACTCATCCAAAATGCTAGATACCTATTGCAAAATTCTAATGAGATGGAGGCGCTCAAACTCAAATCATAAAACAGACTCGAAATGCAGATTCCAAGAAATGCACGAATCCCAATGTCACACTGAATGGTATGGCCCAGCACAGGGGCGATTTTCTTTTATAAAATCATATACTTCTCAAACAAATCCAAAATCTTGTACACAGGGGCGCCTAGCTTAAACAATATGATTTATGCAATACCCATAACCTAATTTTTTGTCTTTTTTGAATTACAAATGAAAGTACGGATCTGCTGTAGTAAACATGCAATTCTAGAACTTGACTAATATGCAGAAACAGAAATCTAAAGATTCAAAATGCAGATTGCAATGCACAATATTCAATGATCTCGCAAAACTAAATTGAAATCACCACTAGTTGTTATCTCACAAACAAGAAGCGATGCCCGAGCTAGAAGGCCTTCATTCCTCGAAGCAGTTCCAGAGCCAAACCGGCAACATAACGATACTATAGACCAAAGATGAGAAATGATGCTCAAAGTCTCATTTTTATAATTTCCTGTTGACTTCACAAAACCCTAAAATCTGCTTCAATGTCAAAACCCTAACCCTTTCTTCAAGATGGCGTCATTTTTGCCTTTCAAGCTCAATAATGATATTTTAAATAAAAATCAACACTTTGATAAATGCGCCCACCTTATACTTGTTTTGACTTTGGTAAATAATAAATTAATCTTAATGAAGCGCCACCCTCAAAAAGCCCACTTTTCAAAACAACATAAAGTCATTAGACTAGGCCAAGGGGTCAACGACCAAATATAAGATTAAACTGTGACTTTTAATTAAATGACTCAACTTATCTCTCCGAATGTGCCCTGAAGCCATTACTGAGCAAGTCAACTGACCAAACTGAAGCAGGAAGTCAACCAAGCTGAACCCAAGCTGAAAAGCTGCCAAAAATAGAATTTACTAAAAATAGTAAATTCCAGAAAATGCTCTGAATGCCGAAATGAACATACCACTGCAAAGCTCTCTGAAAACCCAGAAAGAATCCGCCATCAGATCCACCAACTCCGAGCAAAGACATCCTCAAAAATAGGAAACCCTAATTTTACCTTCCGACTAGCCTTCGGGTTTCCAAAAAAAGGCCAACAGTCACTGAGAAGATCAGGATTGAGAAGGGGATATTACAGACAAACTGAAAAAATGTAAGCTAAATCACAATAGAGATTGTTCCATTTGGGGTGGGACACTTCAATGGTATCAAAGCACAGTTTTCCTGCCATCCTGTTGGGGAATCAGAAATATTCAGAGCTTAAAATCCGGCCAACCTGTTGGGTACCTGATCTCAATTGCAATTGATTGGTGGTTTGGTAAAAATGAAGTCTACGCAAGAACTCATGGCAGAATTGATGGAGGCCTTTCAGGACTTTATACCATCCAGAAAAATTAGACCCTCTGTTTGTGAAGGGAAGGAAAGCAAACACTAATGCACATAATTTTACCAGTATAGAGGAAAAATAAAAGGGAAGAAAGAAGAGGTTGGAAAGATTACAGGTGAATGAAAAGGTACCAGATGGACATGATGCTACAAAGATTGAGGATGAAACTAGTCCATCAAATAAAGTAGCATACATTGATCTCTACAATAATGTTGAGGAACAATCAACAGATTTGAAGTTCACTAAATCAGCAAGTAAGGATCCAAAGAATGATTTTCACAATGTTAATGAAAGAGAACCACTTGATGCTTCCACAATAGAGGTGTGCAAAAGTTTTTATGTTGGTGATGTTGATGTTTATGGCAGCATCGGTCACATCTTCCAACCCAGATCGCATAAGGAGAGCAATTAAATTGTAGCCTATTAGCTATTTAATTGTTGGGAACGATTTTATGATTGGCCACGTCATTGGATAAATGATGGTTAATATTTATTTAATGTGAAGAGGCACGATTTTATAGAGGTGCGATTTGATCCAAGGCCGACATCTTGATTATTGAAGAGGCACGACTAATGAAGAGATGCATTTTAATGAGGCCAACCTCATACTTCCTTGGGATGAGATTTTTCTAGAGACATTCTTTTGGTGGCTGACTTTTCTTTTGAAAGGTCACGTCTTCTTCATCACCTTGTATATATAGTCAATGTCCATTGTTTCATCATCGATTTATTCTCTCATTCATCTCAAGTGCGAGTTCATTCATAAGAGCAATTCAACATAGTTGAAGACTGTAGTTCATTGTTGTGAATTACATTTGATTGGATCTGTGTTAGCATCAGTTTTGAGGTGCACTCTTTTGGCCTCATTATCAGCCTCTATTGTAAAGAAGTTTCTCATTGAGATTCAATATATAAGTGATATATTGTTGCTGGGTTTTTCTCCCTCGGGAGGAGCGTTTTCCCAAGGTATCTGTTGTGTTTATGTTTGAATTTTGAATTAATTTATGTGCTTTAAATCTCATCATAAAATTAACAGGTGATGTAAAGATTGCATTTGATAAGCTTTGTGTGGCCCCATTACCCTTACAAGATTAAATACATGAAGCATCTACACAAGAGTTAAATATGAGTCCCTTTGACATGGAGCATGTTGATTTAGATAAACCTTATGGAAGAATGGATTCTATTGGTGCTCTTTTGGATGATCGCAATGCCATCTTCCCTTTAATGCTTGAAGATTGCAAAGCATCTACAAATGAGAAAGTTGGTTTTGATACAAATGAAGAGCACATAAAGTTGGAAGAAGACACTGCAAAAGGTATGATGTAACTTTTGATTTTCTGTTTTATGACAGCAGTCATACTACTGAGCATAACCATGAGATAGAAGCTATGGCACATGAGGGGAATGATGTTGACGAATTTTCTAATGTTGGCACGCAAGATGTGAGTGTCAAAAATGAGGAATGCATTGTGGATTCAAGCCACAACAAGTCTGATTTTGTATATCAGACTTTGGAAGATGTGAACAAGACACAAGTTTTGTGTGATGGGTGGTTACAAAGAGCTAAGAAGGCAAAGATGTTGGCTGCCCAAGTAAAACAGTGCTTGCAAGAGGTCGAGGAACGTTGCAGCCATATAGATCAAGCAAGACAATGAAGAGAAGCCTATCTTCAATCTCTATTTCTTCCAAGGGAAGAAGACATGGACATGGAGTATACAAAGGATGAGCCTCTTCAAATAAGGAAGCAAGAAGAATATGCGGTTGTGTGTGAACAAAAGAAAAGGTATGATTCAGAGAATTCTATTAGTATACATAATTTGCATCTTGAGTCTCATGAGTTACCTCTAGTTGAGAGCCCATTAAAGGCTCAAGTCCTAAAGTTGGATGAAATAGTTGAACACACGCTTAGTGGATCAGCCACTAATGTTATGACTACACGTGGATGGAGATATGGGTGAGGCAGATTTGGGTTGGTGTGCGAGCATTCATGACACACTTAATGAGGTACAACCCTCTCATGTTGATGGCTCTATGGTAGAGTATGTAGCTGCTCTACTTCAGAGATTTGTGTTGCATGCCATGGAGATTCTTGTGCACAATTTATATGGGGATGATTGTCAATGTTGGGATCCAGGCGGTGATAGGTGTGGCATGACAGTTCGATGGGATCCTAATGTGTTGCTTCACCACTCTCAGCATGCCGAAGATTATACCAGAGTGATGCAGGGGAAGTCAGCAGGTGATGTGTATGGCGGACTTCCATTTTGGTTATGGGATCCAAGGATTCCTTTGTTTGGTATATTTCTCTACATTGGGGTAGTTTTTTGCAATGATGTTGAGCATAGTTTTATCTCTACCCAGCAGATGCAGTGGATATGTTGTTGGGCATTCTACAAATTGATTTGGTATCCCGGCATTCAGGTGACAAGTCAAAGTATTCAGGTGAGGATTGCTTGGGGACAAGCAATCTTGGGGAGGGCGAACTGTAATGTCCCCTTTTCCTAGGCAGTGGTCAGTCATGGTGGTTAGCTTATCAATTGGGTTTCTGTATGCTAACACAGTGGATAGGGAGCTCTTTCATAGGTCTTGTGACCTTTTGGGAAGTCTAGCGTTTCAAGAGCTTGGAGCCAGTAGCCTATTTTTTAGGAAGGGATTGACAGTTCACTTGTGACCACCCAGGGCTTGTGTAGCCTGGCAGGGGGCCTTATGAGCCATTTCAGATGATCAAAGACAATTTCCTACTTTTTAGGGGAATCCCTACTTTTTAGGAGACTGGCAGTTTGCCTACTTTGCTTAGACATCACCCCGAAGTTGGCCTGCTTTGTTCAAACATCACCTCGAGATCAGTTGCAACATTAGTTTTCAGTTGGAGTGATCGGGTGATGGTCTCAGCGTGAAAGATGAAATATTAAAGTGTTAACTTTAATATTTTAATTTAATAAAGTAAAGTGATTTCACTTTATAATATTTTAATAAAGTGATTATTTAAAGGGGACTTTATTATTAAAGGTGGTATAAGGGTTAAATGAAAATTAATAAAGTGATCTATTTAATGATGTTTTATTAATTTATTTTATTAAAAAGGGATTTAAATGATTTTAAACTATACTTTATAATATGAGTTAAAGTTGTTAATGATATAGCAGCTTCGGTAGCTCCTTCCAGCTCAGCTCCTTCGTAGAAACTTAAATTGAATGATAGCCGTTGGCTATTCAATTTATATTTATTGTTTATCTTCTCATAGCATGGCCGACTTGAGAAAATGCAAAGACAATTAAATTTGTTTATTTATTTGAAGCTGACTCATTCTCATTGGGATTCAATCTTTAAGGTGGCCGACCTCTTGTGAAGAGGTGGGAATATTCATTCAGGCCAATACATGTTCAAGAGCCGACCTCTTGTGAAGAGGTTATTTTGATTGAGGCCGACATTGATTAAAGAAGAGTTGAGATTGCTTGAAGCCGACATCATATCTTGGAGTTATGATTTCTTAAGAGGCCGACATGAAGGATCTGTCTCTCCATTTCATTTGTATATATATACAGATTATTCGTCCATTGTTATTATCAAAAGGAATGAGATCAGTTCGATCATTTACTCAAGTGCGAACTTATCTGATATTATAGTGTGAATACATCTGATCAATCAAGTGCGAACTTATCTGATATTCAAGAGCGAATATACCAGTTCGGTGATATCAATCAAGTGCGAACTTATCTGATATTCAAGAGCGAATATACCAGTTCGGTGATATCAATCAAGTGCGAATACAAGAATACAAGGACGAACATTACAGTGTTGAGCTAACACAGATTGAAGACAATCCAGTGCATAGATTGAAGACCTTCCAGTGCAAAGTGAACATTGCCAGATCTGTGTTCAGTCATTGCCAGGTGTGATTTAGGAGGTTGCTATCTGTCATTCCATATTGCCAGGTGTTGTATATCGGTCTTGTGTTAGACCTCATTGTAATATGTAAAATTGCCTCTGTTACATCAAATATAAGAGAGATCTTTGTTGCTGGGTTTTTCTCCCTCAAGAGGAGGGTTTTCCCAAGGTATATGCTGTGTTATTTTGTCTGATTTCGAATTATTTTTCTGTGCATTTAATCTGTTCACATAAATTAATAAAAGTGTCATTTTAAAAAAGGAGATATAAATGATTTTTAAAGTATACTTTATATTATTAAGTTGTGCACCAAATTAAAAGAAATTAAAAGTAAATTGAAGGAAATGGAATTTAAAGTGAATTTGAGGTGAAATATAAAAGGGCATTTTGGAATTCATTTCATTCATTCCTTCATTGTTGAAGAAGAAGAATTTGGCTAAGGGTTGAAGACTAGAGAGTCTCAAGCTTTTTGAGGATGTCACCCCTCAAGAAGAATAGTTTGCAGACAATTCCATTGCAGGAATTGTGCTTGTGCTTCAAAGAAATTACAGAAAAAGTTTCACAAATAGGGTTTCAAGAATTTATCAAGAGTTTGATTATTTACTGAATATCGGAAAGGCAAGGGTTTGAGAATATTCATATTGCATATGTTAAATATTAAATGCATTTGCCAGGTGGAAGGATATTGAAGTGTTTATTTTTGAAGCATGTATTATCACCTAATGATCTAGGTGTGAGCTTCTTAAGGATGTTTGGCTCTCAACAACTGTTGTTGCTATACATGGGAGTCTATAACCGCAATTTCTGGAGCTTTATTATAGAGAAGTCAAGTGCACCAGACCTGAGTATTGCTGTCATTAATCCATTCTGGGCAGATCTGGAGCAAGGTCGAGCAATTCCAAGCCTAGGCATATGGACTATCAGGTCTGAGATACATTATATTGCATCTTTCAGATATTTATACATTCAGAAAACCTTATTGTTACCATCTGTTAGCGCTGATAATCGAACTGCTGTTAAAATTGTATGTTAGTAATCTCATTGCTGCTGTTATTTCTGAACTTTATCATTGTATTTTTGTTTATTATCAAGCTCAGAAATTATATGTCACAGTCTGATATAAAACTCAGAAAATTGCTGATGCTCAGTAATATCATTGTGAGTGGTTATTTGTGCGAATTCATAGTATTGAAGGAATATATAAACAGCAGATATAATTTGGTGCGTGGAAATACTCTTGTTGCTCTTATTGTATTTCATTTGTACTTTCTCTAACCTCTGAAACACCCAGTTCAGTATGATGCAAAGTGTTTGACAAAATGTCCCATGTGACAAACTGAAAAAATCTGAGCCAAATCACAATAGAGATTGTTCCATTTGGGGTGGGACACTTCAATGATCAGCTAAGGATTAGACTGTTTTTTTTACTATGCAAAGTCTATTTAAAGAACTCAACAATTGCCTTGCAAAACACAACCGTATAACAATTGACTCCTAATAACTACTCAAAGCCAACAAGCAATTAATACACAATCTAATATTAACAAAACATAGAAGGCATTGTACACTAACTACATCATCCCCCCAAAAGAAAAGTCATCTTCCAAATAACAAAGAAAAGTAAGTAATCAAGTAATATCAGATAAGGTTTTCCAAACTATGTCAGCGCTATAAAGGAAGGAGGACCTTTACGTTGATGCTTCTCACTGGCAACCAAAACAACATATTCATAATTTGATCATTCCACAACTAGTGAATGTTCCATGATAAAAGATGAATGAAGATCAACAACGGTTGTTTCAGCCGGAAGGAGAAAGAAAAACTAAGGAAACTATGATCATCAGTAGATGGAAGTACACATAGAGCATTAGTATAAGTGTAGAACTAGTATAGCCAGAACGCAAGCCATTATAAAAAGAATGCAATCACCAATGGCCATACAATTTAATGAACTATGTCTGAGGATCAAACAAACAACCCAATCTAAAGATGCTTGAAACATTTAAAATGCTTCTCCCAAGGGATCACTACACTCAAATGATACTTCAAGCACCATAGAGACATTCACATCAAAAAACAAAGTGTTTAGTATCCCCATATTCCATGAATGTATGTTTGTCCAACTCACCAACCAATAAGAAGGATTATTTGTCTCTACCAAAGTTAAAAGCTAAGGAAGAGCCAATTGTAGAAGGTTGGATGGAGGCAACAAAAGAGTCATAGTTGATTTCAATAGAATGTGTATCAAAAATTAAGAATTTAAGTTTCTCATGAGCAGAGCATACAGTACAATTTCCTTTAGCAAGTCGTACAACACTAGGAAGATGAAAAAGAATAGACTATATGACAGAAAATAGAGGATATGTATAATGAGAAGTTTTTGTACAAGTTGTACAAAGTAAACTATTGTTGAGGGTCATATAGTCCAATAGAAATGTTCGTAGTAGTCCTACGATAAGAAAAATGAAGAGAAAACAATCATATGGTAAATTTTGGAAGTATTGTTGACTATATGGTAGAAAATAATGCAAAATATGTTTGTACAGTATTAATTAAGCAAACTTTAGGATGATGTACAATAGAATTCAGATTATCATACAATTGAATATAGTGCCCTTTTGGATGTCATATAGTGTGGTCTTTAGATTTTGAAACTTTATTAAATTGAATTTTCTCCTTTGACCATACGAGGAACGCTTAACTTATGGAGGGTAGTACAGTAGCAAAAGAGGAAATTTTATAATTGAATATTTAAAATGTCTTTTTAATTTTTTTGCCCCATGTTGTGTTGTACAAGAGCAAATAAAAGCATTTTGGTTTTTTTTTTGGGGTAATTTGAGCTTCTTCTACCCATTGGAAAGCACTATTTTTCCTTTATTAATTTTTTTTTCTCATGAGAGACCCACCTAGTATTTTCCTCTTTGGCTTTAATATTTTTCTATCCAACCCAAGTTATAGTATTTTCCCTATTTTCATCACTTTATGCAATATGCATTGAGCTGACTTTGATGTCATAACAAAGTATGCAACATGAGTAGGGTTTTATGTAACATTCATTAACACAAGTATTTGTATGCTCCAAATTAAATATTTTTTAAAATTACTATTTTGAGGTGTACCTTCATTAATTTTGGGATCTTCAATGAAGTCAAGTGCCTCTATTAGAACATCAAAGTCAACCATATTTAGAACTTTTGGCTTTTCCAAACCTTCTATTCAGCTGGCACACATGGACTATCGATCTTTTCAAAATCATCCTTCATTGGCTGCTTTGATCACACAATCCTTGTTCCTCTTCATTGATCTTCATAGCTTCAATAAAATTGTAGTTCAATGGAAATCCTAATTCTCCATTTGCCAATGGAATGGATCATGAAGGGAATTTGTTTCATCTTCCAAACACAACTGAAATTCCAAAAATTTGCTTCAACATTAGGCCCTATTGGACCTTGATCATGCTTCTCCACCCACTCTTCTTCAAATTCCAAATTTGATGAATCCGAGGAAGTTGCTTCCTCACTTACTACCCAATTCTTCAAATCAATATCTATTTCTAACCCTTGTCTTCAATGGAGAGTGTGTTTTCTTCCTAATTGTCGTTGGCTTTCACTGCTACCAACCAACCCGACCTAACAATGTCTCATATGCTTTCTTCCAAAATGAGATGACCACAAAATTTAATAAAACTGTTTGAATTTCAATAAGAATCTTTAAGGCCATTAAAACTCCTAGGACCTTGATTCCTTGTTGGTCTGTACCCACTAATTGAAAAGTTGAAGGCCAAATAGTCGACTTACCTAGACTTCTCCAAGTGTCTTTAAAAAGTATATTCACACCAAAACCACCATAAATAATTGTGTAAGATTCCTTCCAAGGATCTCAATGTGCACCACTATTGGTTTCTTTGCCATGTTAACCATTAATAAAATGGGATCAACCACTGGGTCTCTTGACAATAGACATTCAACTATGGGTCTTCATTATCTCTAGATTTTAAATGCGCAGTAGTGTGCATCATCTCATCCCTCTCATATACAATATTAGTTATAGCATTTTTAAGTTTGAGAATACTTTGTAATAAATCCACTGCTTTAATTAGTCCACCCAAGTTTGAAGTACTTGCCTTGCAATAATTTCATCGGATTGCAATTGATTTATTAGTACATGCTTTTGTGTTTCAATGGCAGCATTCATTATCCATAACATTCTCCACCTTAGCTCTTGCTTTAAAAATTATTTATTTTTTGTATGTGGGTTTGGGTACATAGCCTTCTTTATTTGAGCTCGAATAACAGCCAATGCTTCTTTATTTCCTTCCATATCAATCATGTTGATGCTAGCCTTTTGCTTTAGGCATTCGATGTCCCCATGATCTCTAAGTCCACACCATTTGCACAATAAACCTATTTTGTTCTAGTTTTGTTGCAATCTCTTACCAAATGTCCCTATTCATCACATTGCCAACATTGTATGATGGGACGACCTTTGGAGTTGTATTTTATCTGACTTCAATCTCCCTCTCTTTGATTTTGATAACCACCTGAAGACGTGTCAATGTTATTTTGTGGCTTTGGTGGAGTGTTGGGTGGAGTGCACTCCTCCCCTTGTGTGAAGAGCACTTGTACACTTTAGACTGTATAGGCACTCTCTTATTCAATGACCCATAACCTAGCAAATATCACAAAATATTTTCCTAGAATAATTAGATTTGGTATGGCCATTTTTGCAATCAATACACCATTGTTCTTTAGGTTCTTTGGTAATTTCTTTCTCAACCTTCAATTTCTTCATCATTTGACACCATTGTTCTTTAGGTTCTTTGCTAATTTATTTCTCAACCTTCAATTTCTTCATCATTTGAAACATGTCTCTCCTTAGAGTTTGTATTGTTCCACATTCACTATCACTACTTCTGTCCAAACCATTATTTTCATCCAATTTTTCTTTTACATCAGGGTGGCATCTTATCCTCTCTTTCTATATCCATTGCTCTATTATACATTTCACCATATGATGAAGGTGGTGCAACTCTCATTTTTTTCCTTAATGAAGGGATAAGGCTTCAATGATCTATATTTTCTTTAAACCATCAGTAGGTTATTTTTCTAATTTTATAAGTAATTCTTTGAGCTTGCCATCAAAAGATCTTACAATTTCATGCTTAGTTTGTCTTATGTTGTAAATTTTTGTTATAATTTTGTTGTCATCTTTAAGCAATTTGAATTCTTCTTTGAAGGCCTTTCATAATTTTTCCCATGTATTTTGGGAGGTTGGTACAATCTCTTTGTACCAATCAATGGCCACACCTCTTAAGGTGGTTGGAAAAGACCGCAACCAATATGCTTTATTGTATTGACCATTTGTTGCCCAAATCATTTCATAGGTCTTACAATGTCTTAGAAGATCCTTTGATCTATTTCTTATAAATTTAGGTAGCTTCTATTCTCTACACTAGGGATGGATGATGGAGTCACCATGGTTTTATTCTGATGCAAACCTAATTCCTAGAACTTGCTCCTCAAAGAGCTTTGGTCAAAGCATTCTGATGCTCTTATGGCACTCTTTAACACATATGAATACTCTACAACAACTTCTTGTTTTGTTAACAACATTTTAATGCCTCAAAGGTTGCTCTCATATGCCTCCCTATCTTCATTTATAAAGGAGTCTTTATACTTCATCTCCCAAAGAAGACTTTCCTCGCCAAGAGCAAATTGTCTTGATTATTTAGGTAAAACTTGGTATGCATGATCGACACAGGCTTTGTTTGGTAGCAGGAGATGTCTTGTTATTTCCACCCACTCTTCCCTTGTATGGTTATTTGTAGTGAGTTGCATGTTTTAATATCTTCACTCCCAACTATGATTCTGACTAATGCTCCAATTTCAAAAAAAAATTCAAGATCGACTTCAACTTTGGATTTGCACTACAAGAGCCTCTTCAACTACCTTTTGTAGTCTTTTTTGTTGGAAATAAGCCACATTTAGACCAAAGATGGACTGGCCACAAAGGAGCCAGCAGTAAATGGAAGGCCCTAGGTTCAAATCCTAGTTGGTCCAAGAGCAACAGCTCAACATGGTATCAGAGCCAAGCCAAGCTAGGAGCCCCAAGCACCTATAGTGAGGCTTAAGGGGGGTTGTTGGAAATAAGCCACCCGTACCAAAGATGGATTGGCCACAAAGGGGCCAATAGCTCAGTGGTAGAGCACTCCAGCAACATATGGAAGGCCATAGGTTTAAGTCCTAGCTGGTCCATGAGCAGCAACTCTAACATTTTTCTCTATTTTCTTTGCTCTATAGAACTTAAGAGATTGTTTAATCTCTTGATCCTTACCACGTTGTGGTCTCTTCCCACCTTTATTGGGGTCTAAGGGCATGAGTTTCTTAAATTGGACCCAATTTCTTTAAGGCAGCAACACCAATGTTTACTCTTCTTCGATCTACAAAACTATTAATTAACAAGAATCATAAATAACAATGCATACCGAATAGAGTAATAAAAATCATATCTTTATTCAAATGAAATTCTTATAAAAGTTGACCAAAGATGATCAACCAAGGATCAAACTGCTTTCCTAACTACACAAAATTCTATTTAAAGAACCCAACAATTTCCAAGCAAAAACACAACCATCTAGCAACTAACTCCTAATAGCTTCCCAAAGCCAACAAGCAATTAATACATAGTCAGATACAACCATATTAATGAAACATAATAAAGCATCATACTCTAACAACACCTACAACCTCAAAGCCTTAATTTTTAGAAACACTCAAGGGCACTCATTCTTTAGAAAATATCTATTTCATTATCATTTAAGGCCTAATTACTGTTCAACGACCTTGAAGCCCACATTTTTTAAGGGTTTGGACTCTCAAAGTTAAAATTTTAAAAATGGCATGCACCATGTCCCTACAATCCCAAAGATCTTAATTTCGACGCATGAAAGGGGCACTACACCTCGACCCCACTAAGGGTTGCCACCCCCAAACAATCATTTTTGTTTTCAAAAGCAAAAAAAAATTGATTGGGGTTGTGCTGAATAGAAAAGCAACATTTTTTCCTTCATTTGGCTTGAAATATTTTCCCAATTAAATAATCCAGAAACAAGTCCTTTTTGTACCCTTTGTAATGTTTTTAGACAGTAGAGAATATCTTTGATGTTAAACAATGTGCAAGGTGGAATGGGACATCAGCATGCAAGTTTCAATTGACAAGAAAAGAAAGAAGATGGATTTGTTTAGCTTGATGGCCAAGGATACTTGGGGACACATCCTAGGGATTTTACAACAATCTACGTACCCATGACATTTTAGGGACATGGAGAGGAGTGGAAACATCCACAAACTATCCCTTATTTTATTTGCATGCCAAAAATGTCAATCAATAAGTCCTAAAACTTTGTTGATAGGTTGCTAACGCTCTTGGAGGCCTAAACAAGGTAAACTAATTTGTATTATTGCAAAGGGATAATGGAAAGTACAGACACAACTCTTGCCCTTCAAGGGTATCCCCATATTGGCTTTCCTCAAGATAAATCCACTGTGTTGAGTTTTTTTTTCATGTGATTTAGTTCCATAGGTGTTTGTTTTCATGGATGCAACTGTCATGACCCCTTTCAAAGGTTAATGGGGTGGTGCAAGGAAAATAATTTAATAATTCAACTTACATTGTCCAAAAAATAACTTTATGTTCTATTAATAAAAAAGCAACTTATGTTTATTATAAAAAAAAAAGGTTCCTACAAATGGGGTCCAAAAATAATGTTATTTAAAGAGACTTTCTAGACACTTTATAAAATAGGTTTTGGAAGCAAATGGAAAAATAATAAAAAATATTATATTCCCTCAAAGAACGTATAAAACGAGTTGGGCATTGAAGAAAAGCATTCAATTTTATTATCAAAACCCCAATTTCTTGAGATTGAACTTTGTTCACCTTTTCTGCCCTAAGACAAAAACCCTTTGGCAAAAAAGATTTGAGGACGAAAACGCTCTTATTCATTTGAGTAATTCCATTCAGGGATTACTAGAGTGCTAAGTGTTTGTTGTTTCCAATTTAATTGATGTGGAGTTCATTGAGCTGATTAGTTGCAGTATTATCTTCAGTTTTTTATTGAGTTCCAGATTTGAAGAGTTTATCATTATCTATTTGCTTGCAAATCATATCAACTATTTTTGTGAAGAGGAACCATAACATAAGCAAGTCGTACGATTTGCAGCTTTGTGTGTTCTAATAGCAGACCATACATCATATGGTGAGGTGTTTGATGTTAAGGGGAAGTCGCAACCTATTTGAGATACAAATTTCAGTCCAAATGCTAATCGTACAGTTTTCCTTAGTAGTTGTAACATTTTGAGCATGAATTGCAATATTTTTAGTGTTTCTTTGATATATTGTACAGTCCGAATTGAGACGTATGTAGAAACTCCTTGTTTCCCCTATTTCTGTCTCTGACTGTTTTTCTGATGTTTTTCTGAAGTTTTGGGTTTTTTGACGTTTCTAGGGTTTTAAGCATAAAATGCAACATGGCGATTTTGCATGGATTGAATACTAAATTCAATTAAAATCAAATAGTTGCTAACTGAAGCTAATAGCTAATAGAAAGTGTAACCAATATGTTTTATTGTGCTTTCCAAATCATTACAATGCTGGATCTTGACATGCATATAAAGAAACAATAGATTTTGCAATATTTCTAAGAACCTGATTTCAGCCGCTCTAGGAAAGAATGAGATCAGTACGGCTATATGAATGTGTGTTCTCCCTCCGTCAGAGGCTGCCAAAAGATTCCAGATGCCTGGCGCCCTCCACTGTGAAGATGAATGGTCAAAGGAATAGGCAATCTTCTCTGTTGAGGAAGTACGGCTTTAGTGAAGGTACTGCCCTGCTGTACACAGTACGGCTGATAGCAGCAATCAAGTGAATAAGGGTACGGCTCCCTCTAGTGTCTCTGTCTGGCACTCTCAAATGATTCTTGATACCCTAGCGCCACCAAAGGTGCAAACTGGAAACCAAAATGTTAGGCATTTTCTCCAAGATCACAAACTCGCCTCTTTCATGACAGTACGGCCAGGTACAGGTCTGGTACGGCCTGGTACACAGCAGCAAAATATAAAAAGTACGGCTCTTGTGATATTCTCCAGAACCATGAGAAATAGGCGCCTACTATTGCAGACTCTTCTGGATAAAAAACTTATCTGAACCCCTGATGGAATAAATCTCTGTGAACTCTGTAATTTCTTCTGGATGAAGAAATCTCTCAAATGGCAATAAATCAGATGTTATTTCACACCCTCTGAATCGCTCTCACTGGAGATGGCTAGTTCCCCAATGCGTTCGAGACTGAAGCCCTAAAGCTTCTGTTCTCTGACAAAGACTGATCAATTTTCAATTCAACAAATGACATAATGGCCCAATTCCCAAGACAAAACCCTTTATTCATTGAAAAGTGCGATTTCCTTAATAATAGGGAATTTTAAAATATTTCGAACTTTTTAATTTTAATCTTTCAATAGTCTTCAGCGTAATTTTCGATTATAAAATATAATCTCAAATGGCCCCTTCCAATGTTGGGCGCCCCCTTTATAAAAATCACTTAAGTCGTAATATTAAATATTACAACTTTATATTATAATCCCAAATTAATTAATATTTAATTAATTCAATTAAATATTAATATCTCGCTCATTATTAACCCGATGCTCGAGCCGTCTGATGCTGTTGACAAAGGAAGTGATTCTGGACGTAATAAGTCCATACTGCTAAAAATAGCAGGGGTCCCACGCCGACTACCAACAACTGCTAAAAATAGCAACTTCTGCAAGAAACGTCCGAATGAGCCCGAACGAAAGCCAATTGATCAAAACTGCCAATCTGAAGCTGAGCCAAGCTCCGAAATGACCCTCTATCCAACCTATCAGCCTACGAGGGTCGCATAATAGGCTAACTCTTACGAACTCTGATGCTCGCCAAAAATGGGGACATTACAACGTACAAGTTGTATGGTGATATTTGCAGTGTTCAAGTGGTCTTACCAACAAGGAGGGTTAGTATCATTCTATAACAGCCATTCAAAAGTAGAGTCTACACATTGATTTATTATTATTATTATCACCAGCTGGTATAGATCTTCTATATTTAATCGTACAACTTTGGTATTATTGTTTCTTCATATTGCTCATTAGTAATATGATATATTTTCTGATACAAATAATTTGAGGAAGATTTTTGCTGTTATAATCAGAGTTATTTTATGAAAGTTCAGTTTTCATGTTTAATTGCGCATTTGAATTAAACTGGAAGGTGCTCTGCCAGTTTAGAATAAGTTTATTTGTGTCTGCAAAACTATGCAACCAAGACAAAGTTAACCTATTTCATTTCTGCATTTGCATTCTTTGTAGAGATGTGGAGATGGCAACCTATTTCATTTCCGCATTTAAATTCTTTGTAGAGATGTGGGGCTTGCCATCAATATAGTTAGCATCCTGTTGTGTGGTTACACAACACACCCCAAGTTTGCAAAAGCTTGGGGACCCAAATTTTGAAACTACCTGCTTTGCAGGGCCAAAGAGGAAAATAGTGGGAAAGGTTAAGTTCAAAATATGATGAACTGCAGCTCAGATCGTGAAATCTTAAGCATAAGTTGGATAACCAAGTGTTTGGGTAAATCGAGTGCAGATGCATGGTTCAAGGTAGACCGGTTGTAGCTTAATTGGGTAAGTCAAATTACCACCAAAGGAAATAAGGTGTCGGGCAGGTAAGGTGAAATTTTGCGGGTCTACGAGCGCGGCAAACAAGGTAACCAGGGTGCATTGTCAAAGTCATGGAGTTCAAGTGGTTGTTGTGACAAAGGTGTTGAAATGGGGCATTTGGGCATTCAGGTAACCGGATATTCGGATACCTGGGTATGCGAAACATATGATTAAGTAAAATGCTTAATGTGTCGCCTAGGATTCCCGATAGCATTAAAAGCCAAAAACCCACATAGACGAACATTTCCGAGAAACCGTAAAATGCATTATTTTAATCATGAAAGTTCAAAAGAGTCGGAATTGTATGAGCTTGACTTTATAATGATTTCTTTTCTAACACATGCATTAAAGGATTTGAATATAGATGATGGAAGTGACGTAAATTGTATTGATGCAGGTCTGACAGGTGGCGAACCACGGCGGATATGCGCACATTCATGCAAATTGAACTCATGAATGAATTTGGTGGTATTCAAGCAAGAGAGATACGCACTTAAGAGGTAGTATGCAGAGGAAATGTTCGACGGAAGAGAGGATAAGCGAAAAAGAAAAAACTCGAGTTCTCCCTAGCAAGTCAACACAGTGTCAAGTTGCTTTGAAGTGCACCAGCAAATATGTTTCCCGAACATTGAAATTGATGACGGAATCGGGAGAAAGGTGGATGGATCTTCTATATCCACATGATCACTCTAAAAATTATCATGAGGAACAATTGGGCCCAAAGTACATTTGCTCACAGTTTCAAAGCATTCCAATTGTGGAGAAGGAAGTCAAAGTGCCTTTGACTTATTTCCGAAATGGGGCAAATATCTTCCAGTGCCAACTGTCATTTTGTGCCATGTGCTACGATATGCTTGGCTTATTTTTGCTTAGCCAAGTGCTATTTGAAACTCTTTTGAGGCCTTGTGTTCTATAAAACACCAAGTCTTATTCATTTTGAAGGATCAAAATTTGTTGAACTTGATAGACTTAAGATTGGCATGTTACCAATTTTACCTCTATTTTTCATGTTTTTTATCTAGTTCCAATATAAATACTTGTATATTCCATAAAAGTTGCTAATATCAAAGCCTTTTGAAAGCTATTTCCTAATAGTAAATCTTGCATAGTTGATTGTTTATTCCTATCGGAGAAGCCAATGTGCTTCGTCAAGGTGCATATTTACACTATTCGGTGGTAAATAGTTGTTTCTTTAAACTTCTTGCATCACTTTATGTGTAGCTGTGAATCAATCTGGTGAAGTATAGAGTGGTTTCTGCTTTGGTTTAGTTCATTTCTTGGTGTATGCGTGAATAATAGCCGGGAGACCTTTAAATCTTAGAATCTTTAAATTGCTTTCTATCATTTGATCTTCAGTAATGTTCTTGCAAATGATTTGGATTCATGAAATTGTGGAGAGTGATACATGTTGAATTTGTCACATCTTTATGTTACTCTATTTGGTACAATTATCATTAAGCTTCAAAACCATAGATCCCTCATGATTAACAACATTTTTGCACAATGAACCCTAAGTGAACCTAGTACATCAAGACCTGACATTCCCAAGCCTTGGGATAACTAATATTGTCTCTAACCGGAAAATCTTAGCAATTCTTTCAAGAAAGATAGGTTCATTTGTTCATCTGACCAAAGATTTATCTACATGTTGATGTGTGTGCAACATCCACGTAACACATCCCAATCACCGTATGCTCTCACCTTACTACATCAAGATCTTGGTGATCAGAAAGCGTGAGAGTTTATGCATTTTCATTATAAATTTGTAAAAATTAAATTAAAAAAAAAAAAGGATATTATAGCAGCTACCTATAATAATTTCAGCTGCTAAACAAACTCATCTGCTAGACCATTTACTATTTCTTAAGTAAAATACTAAGACAACAGCAAGCATAGTCAATTAGCCGTACTATCATAAAATAAAAAATCATGTTGTTGTAATGACTATGGAATTTCTAATCTAAGTACAGATCACTTCAACATCCAGTGTTGGTGAAATTCCACCACTGTTCCTGCAATACCACCATAATTATTATGCCACCAAAAAAATCTAGAAATGACACAACTGCACATAAAATCTTTTCTTTTCTAATATATGGATCAGCAATAAAAGCTTTCCAAAAAAATAATACATGTAGCTCACTTGAAACATCTAAAAAAAAAATTGTACACAGGTTCAGAAGAACTTTTGTAAAGGAATGTCTTTTTTAGTTGTCTTCTTTTCTGGGTTTTTGGGCAATTCTTTGCCAAGCTGATGTAATTATCATGATCTTTGAAGTAATAAGATGCATTTCTTCAACAAGAGATGTGTCAAAATATAAGCATATTTCAAATATGTAAAGCAAAAGAGACAGTAGATACCTGTACCCAGATCTGCAATGCATAGCATAAGCAATGGCTACAAGAGATCTGCCCTGTTGAGGATAGATATGAGCAAAACGTTTTCCCAACCACAGAATCCGTCCTTCCCAATCATCTGATTTTTCCATTCCCATAGCCCCAAAAATCTGACCAGCATTATCTTCCACACACATAGTAAATGCTAATTCCAGTGCTGTTTCTGAAAAAAAGTAGGATAGCATAGCCACAGAATGCTGCATGACTTGCAATTGTGCCTTCTTGTATCTCTGTCCTGCATGAAGTGATAACTGAGCCCTTTTCTAGACTGCATGTAAAATTACACTGAATAGATCACACTTGTCATAATGTAAAACATGACACTACTTTATACAAACAGTATACCAATATACAGAAAGTAAACCTATTCAGAAGTTTTCTGACAAAAAACAGAGAACCACAGAAAGCACCTCCTAAAGATTGAGCTTCTTGCATGCGGTCAAGCAGAAGCTTTAGAAATATATCTTGATATCTATGTGATTGGGGAGATATGTTAATGATTTCCTTCAATAATGCCTCCAAAGAATCAACTGTATCTTTCACAGAGAATGAATTATCTTCTGGAGCAATAGAAGCTAGCAAAGGAATGGGCCTGCTTATATCTATATCAGCTAATGAACAAGCAGGATGCTCCTTCTGTGAGAGATTTATGTCAGGCTCTGGCCTCAGCTTTCCCATTTTTGCAGCCTGAGCATCTGCAAGACCACAAAGTGCTTCAAATCTCTGAGTTTCTGATACTGACACAATACCCAAGAGAGTGCTCCATGTCTGAGATGCCTTTTCATAATCATTTGACTTGGCATATGCTCTTCCAAGCCTGCATAAATAGTCTGTCAGACGTGCTTTATCATCTGTTGTCTTGGCTATTTCAATAATTGATTCGCAGGCCTCCACCATCTTATCCAATTTTCCAGATGCCTCAGATAATTCAACAAGTCCCTGTGTAAAAAAATTCATATTAAAATATTGTATTCTTGTATTATGGGGACTCAGTTTAGAATAACAATTGTACATAACAAAAAATGATTTAGAAAAAAATATATATTTCATGTCTCTAAGCTTTCAGTTCCACAGATGACCATGTATTCAAGGTATAACATTTAAATTGCAGGATGCAGTTGTTCAGACTAACATAAGTATTGGGTTTTTCAAATGTTGTGGTTTGGGTGGTAAATGGCAGCAGAATATGAATATAAAAAGGGAATAACACATCTATATAAATATCAATTTTGAATTAACACTCATGGAACAATATGTAGTAAACAGGGCGATGTCATTTGTATGAATCTTATGTAAAAAAACAAGAAATACTTTGGGATTTCGTCAACTTGAACATTATTAAAACTTGAGCTTTTCAGCTACTGGTCAAAACACACTTGGTTTTAAACTATTGTGGTTTCAAGTCCAACAACATGAGAATACCTATAGAAGAAATTTAGTAATATTTTTGTTATCATTTTAGGTTCTCCCTTTCAAGACAACTCAAGCCAGAATAGCATGTTTAGTAAAACCTTTCTTCAAATTTTGTTTGGGAAATAAAGGCTTTAAGAAGCCAAAGCATTTCAATGTAAAATCATTTTGAATAATCCCAACAAAATCAAATATATCATTTTATGTTTTCTGTGCAATCATGGTGTAGTTTGCAATTTCACTTTTGTTGGCTCTACCATAAAAAACATGGTATCAGAGCAAAAACGGTTTCTGTGCCTGTGACCTGTGAGGAGCACTTTGAATGGAAGAATACTCAAGGTTAAGCATGTCGTGGTCGCATAGTTGTAGATCATAGAGAATATCATTAAAGGCACAGGCATGAAGTTTCCAGTGAACAAAGGTGATCGAGTACTGCGAATAGTACAAGAGCACCATCATTCATTTCTTCCTGTGTATCAAAATTTGAGGGAAAACCAGACAGGTTGAACGCTAGTAAATAGGAGGTTATGATTTGATAGAGTGTGAGGGTGTGCATTGGCATTCCTTGGACACAAAGAAAGTGGCTGTGGCAGGTCGTTTTTTTTAGTATTTCAAAGTTTTTCTTTGATAAGCATTCCAAGTATTGTTCTTTTGCATGTAACTCACCACATTACATTTCTCAATCAACCTTAATAATATATCCTAGTATAGTCATAAAGGAGAATTTTTGCAGCACTTAGACAATCTGGAAAACAAAGCAAACAATTGTTGTTCAAGAAGGATAAACAAGTGAAATGAGACAAGAATTTGCACTTTCAAAGTTCAAAGCAGAAGTTCACAGTTCCTAGGAGCACCATTTCTCTTAGCTGCAATTTGAGATAGAAAAGTTATGAACTAGCATAGATAGAATGTGCAATGAACTGAGGTATGAGATAGACAAAGTCATTGCAACACAACGGTTTGGAGTTTTGGCATTGGTATGTTGTGAAATATTTATATAGTGGTGATAAATAAATTACTAAATTGAGTTTTTTTAAGAAAAAATAAGTGATTCTTCAATTTTTTGCAAGTGGAGTTACAAGGTGTGAAAGGGCAAGTTGTTGAACTTAATAAGTTACAAGGATTTCATTGCAAGGGTGATGGTGGCATTTTATACTATTTGGAGAGATTTATTGTAAGGGCATATTTTCACTCAAATTTGACATCCAATTTATTGCTTTTAATTATGGCCACACATGTATTAAACATTGCTCGTATTCTTGGGGCCATCCATGCTACATTTGGTAGGGGTTTCAATGCTTTCAAAGGCTCACATTTGAAATCAGATGAATGAATTGTAACAGATATCTATTGGAGGTTGGAGGCAGGAGCACATCTATCATTCCGGGCTAGCTTCTCGCTCAAGGATGATTCATTGCATTAGAAGCACCACTTCATATCTGTGTCCCTTCATAAAGCAAGGGGGGCCTTGGCTTTTGTTGACATTTCTTGTGAGTGCAGTTGGTATTCACTTTGGTTGAGGTTCTTTTGTACAGAAGAGGAGGAATTATTTCCACAACACAGGAGGAGGAATTTGACACACTCAAAGGAGATGTGGACTCTCAGAGGAGAGTTGTTCTCTCATGTGCAGCACTAGATAAGGCATTTTGACACACTCGAAGGAGATGTGGACTTTCAAAGGAAAGTTGTCTCATTGTGCAAGGAGGATGGGGACACTTTATGCTCTCATGTTGTGCAAAGGATTGCAGGCTCTATAGTTAGGAGATTCACTGATGGACTCACTCTAGTGTTTCCTGAGTGAGCGAGGAGGATTAGTGAAGGCGCTTCATCAAAATCTCCATAAGGGTTGTTGTGATCAACTCTTGCAATGTTCCACCCTTTGTTCGGATTGATGTGATAAGGGGGGGAATGTTGGAGAATATTACATCAATAGGTTAGTTTAGTAATAAATAAATAATGTTCCCCTGTTTATGGGGCTTGAAAGGATGATCTTCGAGCAAATCCACGTTTAGGCGTGAAGTGGCTTCCGCCGGATGAAGGATGGGTCAAGGTAAACTTTGATGGAGCAGCTCAAGGCAATACAGGGCCGTCTGGAGCTGGTTGTGTGATACGTGATCATACAAGCAGAAGGTTAGCAGAATGGGCAAAGTGTTTGCCAATCGGCACTAATAATGAAGTGGAGTTTCAAGCAGCATGGCTAAGACTAAAGTTGTGTAAGCGATTGGGAAGTGTCAAAATCCATTTGGAAGGTGATTCTATGATCACAATAAATGTCATAAGGAGATGTTTGACCCCCAATTGGAAGCTAGGTAGATGGTTAACTTGCATCTTAGCCACACTGGAAGGCGTGGGGGATTTCAAACTGAGCCGCATCTACCGTGAGGGCAATATTGATGCGGACAACCTGTCTAAAGCAGCAATTAATGTGGTCGAGGAGCACAGCAATACGCCAGTGCTCCATACAATTGCCCCACACAAGTGTAGGCCGCCGAAATGATGTGAACGAGGATGGAGTTAATGAGGCTGTCGAGTTAGGATTAATGACAGGGGATGTTGGTGGTGGACGGTTCTTTAAATCAAGAGTTGATGCTCATTTTTTCATACCTCTGTAAGCAATTAACAATGGAGACCATGATAATTTTGGGGGCAAAAGAAAGGAAAATGGCCTTTTGAGGTGTAGTTTCAAACGCACGACTGAAGAAAATTTTCAAGGTAGGGGATGCTGAAGTGCTAGGGGCAATCAAAAATTGTTAGTTTTGTAGCTGCAGGAGATATTTTTCTCCTTAATATATTCTTGTACAAGGTAAGTCGGCCTTATTTTTATAAAGAAAATTTAAATGTTCTAGGTCAGCCCTAGGAAGAAGGGTGCCTAGTTTTGTATTTAAGGAGGATCAAGTCCTCTCATTTGGGCATCAGGTTCATTCATTCAAATTCGCATCTTAACAGCAGCAGCACCTTCCTTAGCAGTAGTTCACCATTTTTTGCAACAGATTTGATTCTTTGAAGAAGCATTATCATTTGCTCAATATTATTTGTATAAGTCTTGGCCAAATTCGAGGGCCTGATTTGTATGCAGATTTCTGCACTTAATTCTTTCAATTTATAAGGAGATATTATTTTCTGGGTTTTTCTCCCTCAAGTAGGAGGGTTTTTCCCAGGGTAACTTGTTGTGCTCATTGTCTTATGTGTTGTATTTCTGCTTGTTTAGATTTCTGATCTGAAAACTAACAAAAATATCCTCAACACTCACTTTCTTCTGTCCACATATCAGTGTAGAGTGAATACCAATGCGTTCTCCATGCTCCTAGCTTGGCTTCTCCAAGCTCAGGAGGAGATAGGGGTGGTGAGGCTCCTGATGCAAAAGCTGGTGATTGCTCGGTGGAGGGAGGCGTTGGAGTATTATTTGAGTATGTCAGTGCCAGGTCTGGGTCTAAGGCCGACAGGGGGTGTTTGGCCCTCACTGACACAGCACTTTTGTAATGTCCCCTTTTTCAGCGTGATCTTGTTTTGCGACTGTTAGCCCTTTATTGGACCCTTGTGGGCTAGCCAGTTTGGATAGAGGGTCAGTGATGCATTCTGGAGAGTTTGATTGTTCGTGTTTTCAGTGGACAGTGCTTGGATCACAGTGAGCGTTGGCATTCCAGGAGTTCACAGCTTCTGACGGCACGGGATTATCCTGAGTTTTGAGCGTATTATGGAATTTTAAGTGATTAAGTTAATTATTTAACTTATACGCCTTTTATTAAAGTCACATTGACTTTAATAATATTTTATATCACTTAAAAATTGTCAAAAGGGGATTTTAATATTTTAATGACTTAAAATATTGAAAAGTGCGCTCAAGTATTTTATGGCAACTATTGAAAAGGTCATATTAAAATATTAAAATATTTTAATGATTGCAAAAGGCCGTACTTTCTTGAAATGCGTGCCAATTTGGTATAAAGCATTTCCTGGCAATTGAAACTCATATCTTTGACTATTTCGATTTGCCTTGTGCATTTTTCTTCTGAGCATTCTCCTGTGACCAGGGTATGATCAATTTGTCCATTGGAGAACGAAAAAACTCTTCAGTGTTGAGTACTTTTGAGGCTGTGAAAGATCAGCTGAATCAGTACAGTTGAGAGCTTCACACAGAGGTTCTACAGTTGCAGACAGAGGTTTCATATATGCAGTTGTTTGTTCTTTGCAATAACTTGAGGGTTTCTACTGGAGGCGCATCATTCTACAGTTCAGAGACTTTTCATCAAAGATTCTATCTTTCCTTTTCATAGCCGTACGGCCTGCCTTGGAATGTGTGCCTTGAGAAAGGCGTGTGAAGAAATTAAGAGAAACGCCTTCCTTTTGTGTGGGTTTTGGCTTCTACCATTGGCACGTAGTCATTTCAGAGCATTGTGACCAGTTTCTGAGCAGGAGAAACCACTTCTGGAGTCATGGCGTACTTGCATGCTTGTTTTCATCATTTCCAGCTGTAGATCTGGCCATTTCTTTATTTAAAATAACTGGAGATTTACAGGTATGTCTGTTATGTATAATCTATTTGTTTCAGTATAATAACAGCTTCTGTATTTCCATTTTGTAAGTTTTTGCTTAGAATTTCATTTTACAAGCAAAAATATGCTGCGCCCCTTCTCTTCTGTCTACTAAGAATTCTCTAAAAACTTAAAAAAAACATATTAAGACTTAAGAAACAAGGGTTTTGAGCTGAGAGCCAGCAGGGCTCATCACAACTTTAATGGTCCCTAGGTGCCCTTGATCATATGAAGTGTGGACAAGGATCAGACAGATAGGATGCGGGTCATGGAAAGCAACATCACCCTATTGAAGGAGCTAACGGGGATGGGGAACCTTGCTGATCAGGTGGCCATACTAGCACTTCCTGCAGCCAACGAAGGGTAGGATGATGTGGAGGGACGGGAGGAGATTGTTGCGATGGTGATCAAGGATAACTGTTGAGCTGGATGTCGACTGTGTTTTGACCTTTTGCTGTAATTTTTTGATGTTCTGGTTGGCTCGAATGCCATGTTGACGACTATGTATTTGGGGTTGGGACCCCATAGCACCCAATTTATATATCTAAAAAAAAAATGTTACTTAATTGTTTAGTGGTTAGTTGGGAAGTTACATTCCCATGAGTTAGTTTTGTTTGGGAATAAAGGCTTTAAAGAGCGAATGCATTTTAATGTAAAATCATTTTGTATAATCCCAATAAAATTGAATATATCATTTTATGTTTTCTGGGCAATCATGGTGTAGTTTGCAATTTCTTTTTGTTGGCTCTTTGTATATGGCTGGTGTAGTCAGTTTAAAAATCCACATTTAAAGTTTGAATGATTAGCAGGCCAAGAGTTCCATTTCCATCAAAATTATAGAGGAGGAGTTATAGGGTTGTCACTCTAAAATGTATTTTATTGAAGTTTCTTTTGTAAGGGTGTGTTATTGGTTGAAACCAATAGTTTTGCATATGGCCACATTACATGTGCACTTCACATGATGCTTGTACAGTCGAGACCATCAATGATACATTTGGCAATGCTGCCAAAGACTCACACGTGACTATCAAGTGGATTGAGTGTAACAAGGTCAAATTGGAGGTTTGAGGAAATGGAAGCAAGAGTAAATTGGAGTTTGCTCTTATAATTTGAAGAAAACTTTAACCATACACAATGTCTGATTTAACTTGTCTTAAAAAGAACAAATTAAAACACCAACAAAGAGCCTTGAAACAAATTCTTGAAAATAAATCTAACCTTACCACACACCTTTGGCTAATGCGCTGTATTTGGAGTTGGACAAGCAATGACAATCTCATAATGAACAATGAAAACCACAAGAGATTTCAAAAGGAGAATGGCCTAGAGACATGTGTAGCCCTATTGTGGTTGCACTGAATAATATGCAAGTATTTGTCTCATTGCTTATTCTATTGATGATAAATGCAAAATATGATTCAAGAGTGTTGGAAATGTTGTAATTGATGTCAAAGGAATATTAATGGGATTCCTATCATTAATGTCGAAGGAATTCATTGTTTGAATTCTCATTGATGTGAAAATGAAGAAATGAGATTGTAGGTTTATGATCACTAATGTAGAAGGATGAGTTTTGTTTTGAACAACGTTAAACCTCTTATGCTGACACGAATGACCACACTCTATTCAAAGATGAAAAGCTTGCCTTGGAAAGATAGGGTGAATAAGAATGAAGCTTCACAGAATGTTAGAGAAAGAGAAGATTTAATGAGAGGAATGTAGTGATTGCCTTATCAATCAGAAATTTCACAGTTCAGATATGTGCTATGTCCACGGCATATGAAGGAAGGAAATTTTTGGAAATCATACTTCATATGGCTCCATATGAGATGCATTTTCATGTAACAACTCAAGGCTGCTACAAAAGAACAAGAAAGGAAATATATCAGGTTGCAAGATAACTCGAGTACTATATCATCTGAAGTTGAAATAATAAACAACAAGCAAAGGCTCCTTCGGAGCATGATATTGATGCATTCCTTTTGGGAGATTTGGTAGCAGTGATAATAATGCAGATAAAGGGAATGAACTGCATTCAAGACTATCACTTTGGAAGGAAAATATTACAAATAGTATTAGAAACATTCAGAAGGTGAATGCTGCTCCTGAACAGGCACCCGAAGCAATGTAAGGAGTGGGCAAGTCTACCACTGCAGGTTCAAAACATGATCAGGTTACTTTGAAATAAATAAAGGCAGCAATTAGAAATAAACGGATTAAATATTTTATGTTTATGGCTGACCCTTAAAGGTATCACCATTCTTGAATAAGCGCTCACTAGGAGGAGTATTAAATAAAATCAAAGTTTAACTGAGTTTGTTTCTTAAAGGAAAGAAAGAGACAAAAAGGAAGAATAAGACAAAGTAAGAAAAAGACGAAAATCATATAAGACAAGCCAAGCCAAGCATAAAAGATGGGATAAAGTTCATAATGGGAAACACTTAATAATAAGGAATCAGCAATTGATTATAGCGATCATTATGAAAGGCAGTAAACAAGATAAGTTAATTAAAGTTTTTGTTAAGAATAGTCAAAAAGGTTACGGTGAAGAGATATGTCTCATAATAAAGACAAGAAATATATAAAAAGAGAACAATAAATATATGAAGAAATATCAATAAAGGAGTGTGGAAAAAATAGATAAATCAGTCTTACACATTCAGATCTGCACAAGAAGATTTAGTAGAAAATCATTAGAAGAGGCAATTGAAGAATGAAAGATATCTGAAGAAAAGTAATGCAGTATCATTTGACTATATATAGAAGAGAGATTCATGCAGATGTGGAAGAAAAGATCATACTGATAAAATCTATGCAGAGATAAAAGAGAACATTGTGCAGATATAGAAGAGAGATTTATGACAGAACTGGTGAAGCAAATATAAAGAATTCATGTGCAAATTTATGACAAAGGTTTGAGCACATCCTTATGAAGAATATGTGCAGATCTTTGTGAAGAAATATATGCAGATTTAAGGACAGATTTCTAAGTGTTTCAGAACAGATTTTAGGGCAGATTTATGAGTGCATTGAATGTTAGTAAAGGATTTACGGCAGATTTGTGAAGAAAAACATATGGAGATTCAAAGAAGTTTATGTGCAGTTTTAAAGAAGATCTAAGAGCAGATTTGTGAAAGAAATGGAAGATGCTACAAACAGATTTGTGAAGGAGATACAATCAGAATTGTATGAAGAAAAATATGTTCACCGTCCATTGAAGAAGCAACATAGAAGGTGGAACTTTAATTTGGAAGTTCGTACTTCCTAAAGGAGAGATTGGTGTCTCTAGCCAAGTTGGTGCTTAGCTGTGGGGGTTGGTGCCTCCAGTAGGTTGGTGCTTACGAATTCAATTGAATGAGGGGTTGGTGCCTATAATGAGTTGGTGCTCACATATTGAATAAGGGATTGGAGCCTACAAAACTGTAAGAAGTTTATATAAGCAATATTTTCCCGTGGTTTTCTCCTGTAAGGGTTTCCACATAAATATCATGTGTTATTGTGTTCTTCTCATGTGCATGATTATTGATGTTGAATAAATAATGTTATTATAATTGATAAAGTTTTAATTTGGTAAAAGTTGCATTATACTGATTTCTCATCAAAGAGTTGTCAAATTTCTCAAAACATTAGCTACAATTTTCTAAACTGAGAAAATTGTGATTTACAAAAATGCTATTTTTAAAAGATTTTTCAGAAGAATTGGAAGTTGAAAATTTTTTTTATTTTTTTTGTTTTCATAGTTAATTTGCCTACATAACACAAAGATGTGTTCCTAGGGCTTTTCCAACCATCCCCACACCCAAGATGTTTCAAGGACGCAAGAACAGATCATAAACATTCCCGAGTTATCCCCTATCCCTGCCATCTCACCAAAAATGGCTATATGCCATCCAAAGGCGGCCAAGGACAGCTGGCTATCCCTAGGAAACCACAATTTAAACTTTTAATCAAGAAAAGAAAAAAACTTGCCATTTTGATTAAAAAAATAGAAAAATAAGAGTTTTGTGGGTATTAGAAATGGCTATATGCCATCCTTCGATGGCCAAGGACACAGCTAGAAGACGCAATTTATTTATTTTTTTAAATTTTCCATTGTGATTAAAAAATATAGAAAAATAAAAGGGGTGAGGGGACCCACAAGGCCCCCACACCCCTTTCAAAACCATATAAGCAGCCCTCTCCTGAAAGACACCAAAAAGACAACAGCTAAATACATTGCAGCCTTCACATTCGTGGGCACTGAGCAGCAAGGTTTAGGGAGTGGTAGAAGAGAAGAAGTGCATGCGGCAGTGAGATAAGGATTTTGCAGAAATAAAATTATTTTTCACAGTTTTGAAAATTTAAAGGAAAAGAGTTAAAACTTAAGGCAATTTTGTTAACTTTTTTAAGTTTGCATTCTGTTTTTTTTCTCAAATAACATGAGCAGCAATGAGGGTGGTGAAAATGAAAATGTTAGCATGGAACAAGCAAGAGTTGGGGGTTCATCAAGGTGTGAGGGTAGTGTGAGTGAAGTGGGACAACCACATAACCCATTTGAATGCAAAGGACAACCACATGAACCATGGGATTAGTTCAGACTGCAAACGTTTGACCAAGATTCGTAGCAAAAGATCCAAGATTGCAAAAGAAATGGCTAACAATAAGGCATAGCTATGGTGGCACCTATCAAGGGTGTTTGTGTGCAAGAAAAGTTGTTTTATCCTTGGCTCCCATAGACAGCTTGATCTCGTGGATGTTATTAAAAGCTTTCATTTCATTTCATGCCCTTCCATCCTCTTAAGACCTTATGCAAAGGAGCCACTCAAACCCACTAAACCTCTTCTACAATTTCTAACAGCTTTAGACAAAGATTAAAAAAAATCAAGGGGAAGTATAGCTTGGTTGTGTCATTTGTACACAAATATTTCAAAGGATCCTACACTAGGTTATCTAGTCACCTTTTGTTCATTACAAGACATGGGATTAAGGTTTGTGAAAAGATAACCATAAAAATCTGCTATGCCATCCATGGTTGCTAGTGGTGAAGTTTCTACAAGAGAAAAAGATGAAAACTAGTAAGAGGTTGGGGACAATTGTAGGGATGTTGTAATCATGAGAAGTGGCAAATTCTTCAATTTCCAATTTTTTCTCTGCCCATGCCATTCTATTTCAAGTAGCACATTCTCCCTATTTTAAAGAAATGTCATTATATGTCCCCCTACAGAACATATACTACACACCACCCTCCTTGATAGAGAGCATCCTGAGGTGAGTTTGTTGATGGAGGACATGAGAAAAACTTGGATAAGGACACAGGATACTTAGTTATTATGGATGGGTGTGTAACGACCCAATTCTGCGTAAATTAAAAACTTTCCAATTCTCACTTAAAACATGTAAAAGTAACATACAACAAAGATATTACAATAAATTTCTTCCTTTCTTTATTGATAAACACGTACAAGTTACAATATGTTTCCACATGAATCTCATTTTCACTGCAACATAAATCAGAGTTAAAAAGTAATACAGTTACATACATAGCTCGTAAGCTTTTGCACAAATAGAAGTAAGAATGTCCAGGAGTCCTTCCTTTCAAATCTTGGTACATCGGCCGCTTGCTGTGGAGGAGAAACATCACTCGAGCGCTTTTCCGCCAACCACGGACTTATAATGCGGTCCCCCGCACGATCATTTCACAATGAACGGCCCTTCCTTCGAAGAAGAGATTGGTGGGGTATCCTTTAACGATTACCAACTGAGCATAGTGTTGTGTCCTATACAACTAGAACCTTGCTATTTCACAATCTCGATCTAGTACCCGGATCACAATGAACTGACAGTGTAGTCTCAACTATCTCACACCTAAGTGGATGTCGTACCTTTCACTACTTTGGCCAAAGTATTCTCATTCAGTACTTCGAATGAAGGTCATCTATCATATACACTACTCAGGGCCGATTTGACTTGAGGCTTCCTTACTCTACGCGTAGGTTTTATCCTTCATTGGGTAATCCGTCACCCCAGATATCCTACAATCATACGAACCTACTAGAAATGAGACAGTCTACAAGTGTCTTGTATCAACCCTCCTAATTAGGTAATCTTTATCCTAGGAGTACTTAGCTTGCCTCTGTTATCTTAATAACTTAAGCTAAAAGACTTTACTTGATTTTGCCTTCATTTCGTTCCTGGTAGATAATAAGTACACCTATGTATTCTCCATATATGGAGATCATACACAATATGCAAAAGACATTCAAAATGCAAATAAATCCCTTCCTTTTATCTTTTTCCGTTACTTCTCTTAAATGTAAAATAAGTAAACTAATCCCTTAAGCTCTTTACTCATATAATCCCTTTTTCACAATCCTTTAATCGTTGAAACCGTATATACTCCTCATATGGAGTACATACACATTTCATACCTTAATGCAAAACACACACTAATGCAAACAGGTTTCTACTCCAGAAAACATGCATAACTATTCTTTAAGGTAATGATGCAACATAGAACCATTTCTTGTTTATCTTAACTGAAGTATTGAACTCAATGCAATTCCCTAACTATGCATATTCAGTATTTACTCTTTTGGATATATATATCAAGAACTACGCTCTAGAACATGAAAGAAGAAACATCATGCCTGGTATATGCCTTTCCCTTTAGAGGATAAACTTGATTGTGTTTGCAGCTCCTCAGACTGTGAACTCAGAATTGGTGAAGATAATAACAGGGGATGTCTCTCAGCAAATGGTGATATATGATCTCATAAATTATGAAAGGCTTCTCTCAGCAATAATAAAACTCACTCACAGCTCAAACAGGGATAGCCACAGTAACTGGTAAATGCTGGTAAAAATTCACATTATTTTTCACTCTTAGCAATATAGAATAATATAACCAAAATAGGGAATGATTATGGAGGCTAAATAAAATGATAAACTCAGATTCTTCAAGTCCTAAAACATTGAATGGCTGGGCGTCCATTTATAGGCCCGAAGTGCAACGAAATCCACTAAAGGAGGCATGATAATTGACAGCAAAGTGCCCAGAAAACGTCAATATGATACCTGGCGGATTCTTAAACCCTAAGTCACTAAAAATGAAGGTGATTCGACCAGTTTGTTGACAGCAAAACAAGAACTTTTCAACTCTGTAATAAAAATGCCACCTACAGCCACGTTTTGCTGCCAGGCATAAGAATTTAACCTGATATTATTGCTGCGTCCCAAGTCAAGTTCCAAATCGATCCAACACAGAGGTTCATTATTATTTTCCTGGTTTAAAGCTTTGAAAATGTCTTCTTTCATTTCCAGCTGCGCAGGAACTTCCGCCATTTCACGGGAGAGTTTCATTTTTTTATTTTCATTCATTTTCTATAGTTCGAATTTTTCCAAATATTTCCTTAAATGTAGTTCGCCTCTTTTCAAATGTAATTTGTTTATATTTAAAATACTTCAAATGGCAACCTTTTAAACTTCCATATTTTACAAATTACAAATTTCCTTCTTCCATTTTTAACACAATAAAATATAAAATGCGAATTTCATTCTCTGAAATTGAAATTGTTTTAATAATTTCTAATTGCATATTTTATTTATTAAAGTATTATTTTAAACATTAATATCAATACATTTAATTAATAAAATATACAAATATATTATTATTTATACATTCCTTATGTATTTAAATAATCACCTTATATATTTATACATAAATATATATGTAAATCCCTTAGACAAAATATAGTTCCCTTATTTATTTTATTATAAAATACTATTATAGTCTTTAAATATATTAATACATAAATATTTAAATACCCGAGTATTTTAAATATTTATATTTAATATAACTATAATAATTTTATATATAATCGTTAATATTTAATTATTTAACAAATATATAAATATATCGTGAGCCAGTCAGCAACCCGATATATATATATATATATATATTTACGTAAAGTCAACAGGGAATAATAATATAATATTATTATTAGTATGTATTTCTCTGTACGCAGTGTTCACATAAATGTATGTATATCATGTCATTACGTACATATGGGCATATCCATCTGCCGAGCATATGTATGTATTTGACATGTATATTCATATGGATATGCGTACACGTATACACATACTCACTTGACCTTTTAACGTATATCCATTCACGTTTTTCCAATTCATGGTCAAAGCATAGTAAGTCAGACAAATAAGTAATCATCACTTTTCAAAGCATAAAGAAGTAAACATAACTCCTAAAGCCTAAGGTTGACTTATCTAGACCAACATAACTGACTTGGTTTCCTAGAACCTATACTGACGTGTGTGTATGCTCATTTGGTACTCGTTACTGCTTACCCGACCAAGTTCCTCCCCGAGTGATATCTCTCCTCTGTCCAGAGGTTCAGTCTTCATACCTGCACACCATGACATGACATCGGCAGTCATATGCTCATAACAAAGCAGAATACATGAAACATTTCAAAAGTTAGATTATTCATAAATCAATAACCTTCTATTCTCCTTTATGCAGTATTTCACCAAGAATAACATCAAATGAAACATCATTCATATTGAAAACAAGGTACAAGCATCATTAATTCACCTCTAGAATTCACATTTACTCTATCTAGTGATGGTAAATTGTAACGTCACAATTTGGGATGTAACAGGGTGGATCAATATTAGACATTGACCACTCATCAAAATCATAGTTACATGTGTAATTGTCTCTTATCTTCTTAGAGCAATTGATTGTTCAAGGAAGCACAAGGATACAAACTTTCAATTTCAAAATTGATGGAGGCCATAGAGGAGGTTGAAACTTTAAATTTTGTACGAGTGTCACCAATTCAATATGTGTGTCTAATTTATCTAGCAGGATGGTGGAGGGTGCTTACAAGCACCTTTTTTTTTTTTACCCCATGTTGTGTTCATGTGTTGAACAACGCATTAAATATCATAAAAAGAGAGTGGTGAGAATCAGGAGATATACAAATGTTCAATTGCAACCAACACACCTCACTTGCTCTCTTCAAGATTTTTTTGAAGAAGAGATTTCTCAAACACATGGAAACTAGATATGTCAACTATTTTATAATTAATGATGGTTAATCCAAAGTGGGGTATATGGATAGAAGTGAACACAACTAGCCAGATGGCTTCCTCATAATGATAGGCTTAAAAGCCTTCACACAACCTCTACGAAATCTTTCAATCCATCAATATACATATCAATTGCCATTTGTCAAGAGATATTATCCACCAACAAGCTAGCTTAGTGGAATACCCCACATTTGTATGTCTATATTCCTTATTACTTCATATTTTTTAGGAGTAAGAACAAATCTTCTTTTGTGTAGTATAATACATTGTGACAAGTTGGTACTAGATGGTTATTCTTGGTTGACCACGTGCACTATCATCTTCATGTTCATGTTCAAACATCTCCCACGTATCAAAAGCAGGCACATCAAGATGTAAGGTGGTAAATAGGATTTTTCAAAGTCCTCCATAAGATTCATCCAAAAGAAACTGAATAGCATCCCCATCCAAGCCTAGGATTTATGTTTTTTGCTACCCCTATCAAACTTAGGAAAAGGAATTTTTCTCAAGCAACCTCTGATTTATACAATTTTTCTCAGTTTTCTAGATTATTTTGATTTCTTTGATTTATCCATATTCCAACAAAGTGTTTTGAGTTCCATCATGCCAATTAACCTCTCTCCTCAAATCTTGTTGTCTCCTATTGAAGGGCACACAATATACAGAGGGGGGGCGAAGGGTTGGGGTGAATCAATATATCAAATCTATTTAAAACTCTTTAATTCAACATGAATTACCATTAGTCACTTCTCCAAACATGAATCAAAACAGCTAGTATCAATCAAGCAACATAGATGCACACATTCACACAATGAACACCAGATATACGTGGAAACCCGGAATGGGAAAAACCACAATGAGAAGAGTTGCTTGGATCTACTGTCCAAACCCAACCTCACAGAAATAATGAATAATTTAGAGTCATGAAGTAGGCACCAACCTACCGAAGACACCAATCCCCTGTTGTATTTGTAGACACCAACCTATTGGAGACACCAATTCCCAATACAAAGATCTAAGCACCAACTCAATCAACAAGACACCAGTCCTACTGGATTACATCAATGAGATTTGCGGATCTTCAATGCTGATTGCACAACTTACACTCGATCTGATCTTCCTTCAAATACTCTCCTACACAACTTATGATCTTCTAATGATGGCCCATAATGATTGAGATGCAACTCCCATTACATCACTTGTAATTACACTTGCTCACACACTTACACTCACATCTAAACTATGATGATTAGTCATTATATGCATCACATTACATTAACATCATTTCATGTCGGCCAGGAATCCCTTAACACCATCTGCAATTAGCCAGATCGGCTAAGGTGGACCTAAATTCAAATTTGTATGAAACGTGTAGCTAGTCAGTCCTAAATCAAATTTGTTGCTTCCAATAAAACATGATGTTGTCCACTTCCTTCAAGGATCTTAACCTTGACCTATTTCATCTTCCCATGCTAGCTCCGGAGAATACATGCTACAAGCCACTGCTGCATCGATTCGGAACATCAACCTGGTTAATAAAAAGCACAGTGACCCTTCTGTCACTTCAAACTTTCTGCCCGATTAAAATAAATTCCGAAAACTCTGGAATAAGAGAAACCATGTGTAGACATACTCTCCTTTCAGACCACAAGTAATAACTCGCATCCATGAAGAAATGCAAATCAAAACATGTCATCAGAACAATCTCACTGTCTGAGTAACTGACCTCAAACATTCTGGATCAAACTTCCGGATTACTTCCATCAACATGAATAGATGTAGTATGATACCACAGACATTCCTTAACTAATTTCAGAAGTTTAGACATGACAACATATGCTCATAGTACAGTTACATTTAATTCTCACTGTTCTGTTGACATCACTCCTTCACTCCTTTGACATTAGTGAGCACCTTTGACATCAATGACAACATATGTTCAACACCTATACCCTTCCTTGTCTTGTCATTCCCATCTCCTCTTTCCCTCCTTTCTATAGGCATATGAATGAATGACTTAGTTCATCTCATTTATGGTTTCTTTCATTTCTTCCGATGAGGATTTAGTGGCATCTTTTCTTGATAATGCAATTTCAAACCTCAAATTACCATCCATGTGATGGCTAGAAAAATCCATTGTTAGTTCTGTCCCACAAGAGCAAGAAAGTGGCTCTGATACCACTATTATAATTCCAAATCCAAAATCTGCCAATATACTGAAACTATGATATGAAAATCTGGATTTTTGAGGAGGGACATCTAAATTTCTGAAGAATTCTGAACCTAACAGAATATCTATGATAAAAATAGAGATCTTTAGATGAAATTCTTTAAAACCAAAGCAAAAGTGATGCCTAAAATCTAAATTTTATTGTTACAACAGAAATTAAAGGAACTACAACTGCTGGAAACTGAACTTTGAAGTATCTAATGAACTGAAATATGTTGTTGCTGAAAGAAATCCTGAGCTAACCCATTAATTTTTTTCAACTGAGACAGAAGATAGAACTTAAAATTACTGCAAATATTTTTTAACATTACATAAGGTTAAAGAGAACTTTCATGACTATGGCTGAATCTAAGACAATATAGACATTGCCCTGGCCGAAAACTGTTATCAAAACTCAACATTCTTACAGCCAGGGGGATCCTTTAATAATGAAGTTTCCATTTTGAACTTTTCACTTTTTGGATGAAGGTAAACATAAAGTTACTTTTATGGTAATTTTACCTTGTGAAAAATTTTATTCCATGCAGGGGGGATAAGTATGTCAAAGTTACATTTCTAATCCTTACTACTTAAAAAGTGACGTAATAGACCAAAAACCCAAATAGACTCTTCAGGTACAATGCTTAGTGCTGAAGCTTACTGTTTTTCATTTTACTGCACTCCATTTTGAAACCATCCACTCAACCAAACCATCCAATCAAAATTGAATTTAAGGCTACCATATCCCAGGAGATTGTCAATGTTGTGTCAGAAAAGAAGTGTGAGATTTGTTTGATTATCCATGTAGGATGTGCACCCAACCGACTATATTGTCAGTCGGGGGATTGCACCATTGGGTAAGGACAAGATAACATGGAATTGGTGGGCCATCAAACATTTACAAAGGCATTGTAAATATCTCTCATAAGCTACTAGATTCATGGGTTATTTATTTAAGACTATTATAATATCAAGTGGGCCAGCTCCCATGACAAATAAAAATTATAATTAAATCAAGTGGCTTTATTAATAAAATATTATGAGCTCATTTTTAATGTGAAGGTAGAGTTCACATATAGTAAAGAGCTCGTCTCTTTCTTATTACATGAGCTTATAATATTCAAGTGAGCTTGAGAGCTCTTGTGAACATAAAGCATTGATTTATTATTTGCCCTAATACTATGAGAGCTCACAAAGAGACAAGCAGGTAATAGAGAAGAATATGGCGGCCATCATGCAGAGAACAGAGAGGTAATTTTCAGCATATGGAGAGTGGAGCAGCTATTTAATGAGGCAATTTACATTTGTTCTTCACTCCTCCATTATTCAACAGGTTGTTTTGCAGCATTTAAGGAGCCACTTTAGTTATTTTGTGATGCTGACATGATTATGGGCAGTTATAGGCTTCCATCAACATGCAGGATTCAGAAGAGATGGGTGCATTTATTTCTCCTTTTGTTCTCTCCGACTCTTCTTCTCTTCTTCTCCTCCTTTTGTTCTATATGTTGTATTCGCATTCTTTTGTTAAGTAGGGGAAGACAGATTTTACAGGCACGTGCTATTGGAGCTCTATTTGTAAGAACTTTTTCTTCTTCAAATCTGGAATGTAATCTGGTTGTTCATGCCTATTTCTTGGCTCTGCAAGCTGTTATTTTCCTTCTGCTTCATGTTCAATAGCCTCCATGTGTCCAGAAAGGTTCTGATGATTCTGCAATATGTAATTGTGCCATACCAAATGAATAATATATGAAAGTCATTATGATTTCCTCCCTCTTCTATATTACTTGTTGGACTAGCCTTTTATTATGTTTCTGAATGCCTAAGTCACTAATCTGTAGATTGATATTGTGCACACTCCAAATGAGGAAGTAGTCATGTTATCTAGTGAATGGTCTTTGACTGTTCACTTAGGTTAGTTTGTTTTCTGTATTTTCCTTTCGCTCTCTTCTCTCTTTTCCATACAAGTGTTGAAAGAGTTCACTGAAAATCCACAAAGAGCTGGCTTCCCAATCCCAAAAGGTTGTCCTGCGAACCACATCCCATGTATGTAGGCTTCCCATGCTTGATGTTCACACAAGTGCAGGTTTGCAATGAGAGTGTAAATCTGAAAATGAACAATTTTCAAAAGCACAGTGGGACCTAAGTCAAAGGCTTTGGCCTGCATCTTGTTACATTGAATTCTTGTTCCAAATTTTGTGATTTTGATGGTAAACCACAAAAATATCAGCTCTTAGGAGAATAAATCTTCAACCTAGTGACTCTGCTGATTGAAGAATATATTGCACAAGTATCCAAAAGTTATAAATGGAGTTGCCACCAAACCCCCGCCAAACTAGAAGTCTAACCAATTAATAGACCAATGATTAATCATGATCACAAAATCTACAAACTACATATCCCCTTTTGCAGATCTCTGCATCTTCACAGTTGAAGTTAGAGTCGAGGATTATCTTGTTTCATACATTGGACAACCTATTCAGTATACAAGGACTACCACAAACAAAGTCGGCATGCTACAATCATTATACTGTTGAATGCATGTTACGTCATAGTTTGCAGGAAATGTCACTTTTATAATGCAAAAAATGTATCAATCATGCCTTGCACATACAACTCATAGAACAATCCCATCTACTAGCATCCCAGCTGAGGTCAAACTAGAACATAATGAGCTATCTTTTTACTTAGCTAATCCTCTTTATTAATGAGTTTGACTACAAAATATGCAGTCTTGAAAGCTTTAGGAAAACTTTAATAATAAATCCTTCACTTGAATATACACACCTGTCAAGCATGTCTTTCTTAACTCGTGTTCACATATATATATATAGAAGGAACATCATAATTCCTATTCAGTTACCCATTCCCACAGAGGTTCTACAATGTCTATGATGAATGCATAATCAAAGTTATCATATAAATATTTGAAATTTCCTTATATTTTAAAATTTTCCATACTTTTTTATTAGTTGTCCCCTTCCATCCCCTAAAGAATGGCCTTAAAAAAAAGCTGTCCCAGAAATGTGTGCTGCCATCCCCTATCATCCCCATCCTAGAAACTTGGAGGAGCATAGGTTGAAAGAGCTCTTTGAAAATCCTCTGAAGAGTCGGCTTCTCAACTTGAAGGTTGTCCTACAAACGGTGTCCTACATTTGTAGGCTTCCCATGCTTGATGTTTACAAGGGCGTAGGTTTGCGATGAGAGTGTAAATCTAAATATCAACACTTACCATTATTGAGCCCCCCAACAATGGAGTGGAAAAGATTATGTTTACCCCCTAGTGTTTATGAAGTGAAAACCCAAGGTACATAATTTGAACAATACATTTTTAAAATGCAAAGAAACGTTCTTATGGGCTTCCTCAAGAGAGTTTCATACACCAAATTGAAATCTATATTGGTCGTGACCTAAAAATTAACCTTTACCTTTCTAAATCAACAGTTAAAAAATAAAGAAGAAATCATGGCTGAAGTAATCTACAATCACAAATAAACATCATAGGGTCTAGAGTTTCAAAATATCTTTGATGCCACTGGAATTGTTGGTAAAGTGAAAACAAACAACCAGGAACTCAAGCCCTTGATTTCAACCAAAACAATTCACAACAATGAAATACATGTGTAATGTCGCATGCTTGGTTTAGGGCAAATAATTTTAGCGGACTTGAAAATATATAATTGAGAACCATACAAACCCTAAACTATATTAATGTTTATCTAGAAAACCTCACGACTCATTATTAAGCTTATGATTTCATTATTTAACCCTAATCTATTTTGCCCAAACTGAACAAAACAAAAATTCCTCATTACATTCACAAAATAACAGTAAACCCACAATGGCAAATAAATGGCAAACTATGTTTATATTAAGCATGTAGAAGATACCTTACAGAATTTTCAATTTTGTTGTTGTTACATTACTAGCAAACACACAATTGCCATACCGCAACACCCAACTAAGATTACAACACTTTGCAGAGAACCCAGATTACAAATCAAGTATTATATTAAACAAGTTTGTGAGTTACCACAAAATATGGCTATAGTGGCTAAGGTAAACTGAAACACAAGTGTTTACATCCATGACAATTGTAAGTGTTGTGCAGACTCCATATCAACGATTTTAGCCACCATTAAAGCTCGAACAGGACATCTATGTGAGATCACTCCTCTAGCCAAAGGGTTTCAATTTCCAATGTGAGATCTACATGGTCTTCATCCCTCGACCTCCACAAATCTGTGGGTTTTCATCCATAGATTTGGACACTTGAACACAAGTGCTCACAACAATTTTTAGTTAGGTTTTGTGTTGTTTGTTTAACATGCCCACTTCCCTCCATCTCTGATATCTTAAGACACCCAAAAGAGAATCAAAAATCGCACAGTGGTCTCCGTCCTAGGTCTAGTACATGAGAATGGCTTCCTGTACCCATTGATCATTGTTCCCCCTCAACTCGAGCTGAAAATAGCATCCTCCTATGCAAAAATGGGCTTGGAAGGTGTAGATGAGGGTCCCCTACAACCTACGACTATCCTTAGCAAGTATGTCAAGGAGGCCCTTTGGGTTTGAAACCCTAACTACCACATTAATGGCGGTAGTTGGCTCCCTCATAGCATGCCTTGATAAACGTCCACACAATTCTGCTTCAACTGTACTGGGTTGAATGTCAATGCCAGGTGGAATCCCAAGGGGAGCCACATTGTCACCATGTGCATTAATGGTATTCCTAACATGCAAGTTGGTAGACGGGGAAGGATAATGAAAAAGGGTAGGAATGTTGAAGTTTGAAGATCGAGATTGGTGATAAGGGATGGTTGCATTCAAAACTTTGAAGTTCCAATAAGGAGAGGAGTGAAAGAGAGGAATGGCTAAGAAGCACAATAGTAGGGAGAAGTATGACATCTCGGCAGAGGTATCGAGAAGTGGACTTGAAAGAGAGGCATGCCGGGAAGGGTAACTCGACAACTCCAACTGCTTTCACAAACTCATGAGCTTCCTTATGCCTTCACACTCAAGACCCTTAGGGTACTTGGATCAATGCCTGGAAGATGAAGGGGAAAGACCTACACACAAAATAGGATCAGGGTAAGTGCAAGAGTCAGGAAATGGGCATTTTGGTCCAATACATGAGTTAGAGGGAAAGGGTCCATGACAACAAGTAGGTCATAAAAAGAAAATTAAAAAGTTGCTAAGAAAATCAGTTCATGTGACCAAAGTATTGTGGTATAATATACATTGGGGAAATGCTTATGTAAGTATCCTAGAATCAAATCTTTCACCACAATCAGGTGACCCATAATTCCAGAAGACATATAGAGATGTTGTATTGCAACAATTATGATGTAGAGTCAAGAATGGTCAATTTCTTTTTCTATACTCCCAGTACAACCACTAATACACATATTTTGGTAAATCTGACAAGTTTTTTGCAGGTTATATAAGAAAAATTAGCTAATAATATTTTTAAATTTACTAATTGGCAATGTTTTGTCTTCAATTTCTGCATAACAAAAACTTACAAAAAAAACTGTGAACTGTGAAATATATGTATGAAAGGCAAATTTTGAAGAAAATCACAAATATTTTGATAATCTGACAAGTTTCCATATATTATTTAAGACAAATAATGTTTTCACAGTTTATAAACTGACAAACAAATTTGTTTATTTTTATTGTGAAAAATAAGGAAGTTGGAAAAAAATACCCTGAGCTGTCAAACAGAATAAAAAATTAAACAATATATAGTGTAAAAGAGAAGAAATCCCATGAAACAGAGTAGAAAATTTAAACAAAATATATAATAAATGAAAAGAAATCCCTTTGCACATGTCCACTTAAAGAGTCTTTTATACAACAATTTGGCAAATTTCTGAGTGCCAATCTTGCAGTCTGGTGTTTATATGCACCTTACATGCCTTACTTCTGCTGATAGAAACAAAGTCATTAATAACTATGTTAATAAGTGAGTTCCTTATTGCGGGCCCCTATTTGGTCTTTGGTTGAACTCAACTTTACAAGCATTTGGTTCTGAGGTCTAATTTCTTTGTCCGGTACCTATATGCACCTTACATGCCTTAGTCCCGCTAGTTCAGTTTAAAATTCTTAAAAGGTGAGTTTCTTGCTAAAGGCCAGGTTGGTCCTTTGTTGTACACTCAAATTCACAAGTATTTGTGTCTGAGCTTTAATTTTGCGGTTTGCTACTTATATACACCTTACATCCCTTACTCCCAATGGCTCGGTTTAAAGTTCTTAAAAAATGAGTTGCTTACCGAAGTCCCAGGTTGGTTCTTTGGTGTACACTCAAATTCACAAACAATTCTGTCTGAGTTCTAATTTTCCAATCTGGTGCTTATATACACCTTACATGCTTTGCTCCCGTTGGTACAGTACAAAATCCTTTTAAAATGAGTTCCTTAAAGAAAGTCCTTGCATTTTACCCTTTTAGTGTTACTTCTTCTTACACTGTCGTCGAAGCTTACGACATAGCCTGAAACAGTATTTACAAGCCAGAAGAAAAATGTGTACCTGCCAAGCTCGCAGAGAATTTGGACTGAGCGCAGCGGCGCGGCGATAGGAAGTTTCCGCGTGCTCATATTGGCCGCTTGCAAAGAGGGCTTTGCCGAGCACAACAAGGGCATCGTAGTTATTTTGGCCGCCGGGCTGCTTGAGAAGTTGCTTGCACAATGTGACCGCCTCCTCGTGACTGCCCTTCGACAGCGCCTCCACTGCTAACTTGAGCACGCTACTGCTCTTCTTCGGCGCCTCCATTACTTTGCCTTTCTCCATTTGATCTGCATTTAGTCGAGCTTTCTGTGAAAGAATTCCAGTGCTTCAATGGCGACTGGCGAATGTGAGTGAAATAGCTTTTGTTTTCCGCAATGGAAGGGAGTTTGAAAAAGGGATGGAACGTGCTGTCGGAATACGGAAAGTCTTGGGCCAAATGTTTACGTGTAAAGATGCAGAGATCGCCGTGTTTGGGATTTAGATTCGATTTGCTTCGAGCAGCTTCTCTTTTTGGTTTCCCTAAATGAATGAGTTCTGTTTATAGATTAAGTTATTTTACGTAATAAAACCATATAAACTGCAAAAAAAAATCTATGCAATTAGCTACCAGATGGAGCAAATCTAGTTGACCACACTCCTTTCTAGTCAATTATTAAATATCAATCTTCTTCTTCTATAAATAAAATATAAGTGAAGGTAAATAGAGTGAGGGAGGTAGGAGATAGAGATCTGAGAGGAAGAAATAGATAGAGATGGATATGGAAGAAGGGATATGGAGAGAAGGAGAGAGAGATAAAAGGTGGGAGGGATAGATGAGATGGAAGAGACAAATATGTATAGAGGAGGGAGAGGATAGAATAGAGAGGCGAGATAGATAGAAATGAGATAGAGGAAGAAATAGATAGAATGGATATGGAAGGAAAGGGATATGGAGGGGAAGGAGAGAGATGAAAGAGAGGAGGGATAGATGAGATGGAAGAGACAAATATGTATAGAGGGAGGGAGGCGATAGAATGAGAGGGGCAAGATGAATAGAAGATAGAAATGAGGTGATAGAAGAGATGTAGAGAGAGAGAGAGAGATATACCAGGGGTGAGAGAGATGGAGAGAAAATGAGAGAGAGATAAAGAGAATATGGAGAGATAGAGATAAAGGGGTAACGAGATATAGATATAGAGGTTTAGAGAGAGAGAGAGGGAGAGAGAGAGAGGGGGGGAACATGTGTAGAGATAGAGGGGAGAGAGATGAAGATAGAGAAAGGGAGGAAGAGGGAGGAAGATAGATGAAGATAGAGATAGAGAGATAGATAGGGGATAAGGAGGGAATGAGGGAGGAAGATATGGGGAGAGATAAAGAGGGAGGGAGAGAAAGGGAGAGATGGGTAGAGGTAGAGAGAGGAGAGGGGGGAGATAGGTAGAGAGGGGGAGAGAGAAGAGGGGGGCGTAAGGGAAAGATAGCTCTCAATATATAGAGAGGGAGATGGAGAGGGAGAGGAGAGATATATATAGACGACTTGATATAGAGAGAGAGTGATAGGAAAAGAGAGATAGGGAGATAGAGAGATATGGAGATAGAGGTAGAGAAAGATATAGATAGAGCAGAAGAGATGGAGTGAATAAGAGAGGTGAAGATAGTGAGATATAAATAGAGAGGGAGATCAAGATAGATGGACCAAGAGAGTCTAAAGAAGGTTAGACACCAATCGAGAGATGGAGATAGAGATAGGGATAAATAGGGAATGCTTGTGTATATGAAAGATAGAGATATATATTGAGAAAAAGAGAGGGAGATATATAAGTACAAATAGATAGAGATGGAGGGTGAAGGATGGAGAGATAGAGAGGGAGGGAGAGTAGAGAGATAGAAAGAGGGAGTGATAGGGAGAAAGGAAGAGAGAGGGAGAGGTATAGTGAGATAGAGGAGGTGATAGTGACAAGTGATAGAAAGAGAGAAGAAGAGAGAGATAGAGAGGGGGGGAGATAGAGAAGGGGAGAGAGAGGGATAGAGATAGATATAGGGAGGGAGAAAAAAGGAGTGTGTTTACGAGTGAAAGGGAGATATAGAGAGAAAGCGAGAGAGATAGAGAGGAAGATAGAGATAGAGATGGAGATGGAGATGAAATATCATTTGATAAATGGTGTAACAATTGACCTCATGTACTAAACAAATGTATGAAAATAGTAGACAATTTTTTTCCCTAATTAATATATATTATAGTTATTAGTAATATTATTATATTTAAAAAAATGGCGGAACGGGGAGGAAGGCGCACGGGTCAGGGAGGCGATTTGCAAAGGCTTGAAGCGCAGAGTTTTAGTGGAGATGGCATGTGGGATAGGCAAGAAGGTAGAGGAGCTCGGAGACAGCAGCGATGGGGAGATGAAATGGAATTTGTGGAACCCATGGAGACTTTCAGGGAGAAGATTAATAAAGGGTGGAATGCGTATGGCAAGCAGGGGGCTCGGGGCCAGAATGGCGTTTATAGACCACAGTGGGTGATGGAGAACGGTAAATGGGTGGATAAATGTTATTCAGTGCATAATACCCGACAGAGGGCGGAGTGGAAAAGGCAGAACCATTGGGTAAGAGCTATCTCCAGTTCTGGGTGGGTAGCGAATGAAAATGCTCATTCAAGAAAGCAGGGGAGACAAGATCCTTCATGGAGATATCTAGGGCGATTTGCTTATAACAGGAACAGGTGGGGGGGATTGTGGGGGGGTGAAAATCTATCGTTATACAGGTTTTCACATGGTAGGAAGGAGGAGTGGTATGGGAAAGCGCCAAGCCCACATAGAACTCACGCAAGGCAGTGGCGTCGAGTGGTGCTGAACGAGGATAGTCAGAGAGAAGAATGGAATCATGTCAGAGGCAAAAAAATTAAAGATCGATTCTATTAAGGAAACTAGGGTTTTGCTTAAGGATAGAGGATTATTCATGAAATGGGGTGGGGGTCATTCAAAAAATCATAAGGATATCAATAACTGGTGTTTAGAAAAACTGGGACATAAGATTGTAGTCAGGGCTCTACAAGACAACTGTTATCTGGTTACATTTCCAACATAGGAGGATAAAAATAAGGTCAGAAACTCAGGGCCCTTTTTCATGGAAGGCTCAGAAATGCATTTTTTTGATTGGAGTCCTAACTTTGATTCTGGCAAACTGGTAATAGAGGAAAGTTACACTTGGCTACAATTATATAATCTACCCTCTGAATATTGGGCTGAAAATACGCTCAAGGTAATTGGAAGACAGTTGGGAAAATTCAAATACTTAGATAAAGTCCAGGAGGATAGTTTGTGTGGCACATATTTTAGACTTTGTGTTGCAGTCTCATAGAAAATGGTGCTCCCTACTGTAGTAGAACTAGTTTCGGAGGGAGGAGTTTGGAGGCAAGAAGTTATAAGGGAGGACAAGCTGTCAATTTGCCCCAGGTGTAAGTGAGCAGATCATGGCAGGGAGTCTTGTTCATTTTGGGTTGTAGCCAACGGAATTAATATGTATGAAACTGTAGGTGACGTACGATCAGCCAAAAATAATGTAGTTCCAATGGGTCTTCCATTAACTGATATGGAAAAAGAATTAACAGACTCTATATGGCCCCCAGGTAGAGTAAGCAAGGAATATGGGGAGACTGTTTGTTTCCATTTGAATCTGCCTAATGTGGAGTTACGGGAAGGTTCTCAAATTGGTCAGTGTGCCCCATTAGAGGAGGCAGTCACTTCTTTGATTGATAAGACAAAGTTGGATGGTCTGTCACAGTCGGCAGAATTTCAGGATTCAAATAGGACAGTAGAAGGGGATGGGGAGAGGCAATTGGAAACAGTAGTTGAGGAGTGTGGCAGAAACATACCTTTAGTCGATAAGGAAGTAGAGGAGCTCAAAGAAGACCAGGGTTGGGGGAGTCAGGAATCTGAATCAGACTTGGATGAGAATTATGTGGACACTCAGATAGGTATATTGGATGAAAGGGGAATAGAACAAATACAATCAGATCAAAAAACCCCTAGAATGAGGTCTACTAAACAAAAAGGCCGTAAATCTAATAAAGAGAAACTAGTTATGGCGGGGCTTGCCAAAGGGCAAACTAAACTGAACCAAACAATCTTACGAAACGGGAAGGAACTATTCCTTCCCGAGGAGCCATGAGGGTCTTGAGTTGGAATGCTAGGGGCTTAAATGCCCCTAGCAAGTGGTGTCTTTTTAGACGTCAAATGGATACTAGCAAACCAGATTTAGTGTTTGTACAGGAAACAAAGTGGAGTAGTGCGGAACAGGAAAATAGAATGAGATTTTGGAGGGGATGGGAAGGAGTTTTTGTGGAAGCAAAAGGTGCCTCAGGCGGATTAGGAGTAATTTGGAACCCTGCCAAGGCAGACTGTACTCTTATCTCGTCTAATCAGAATTGGATGCTGGTCTCGGTGAGATTTTTTCATAGCAATTTTGAGGTGAAAATGATAAATGTTTATGGTCCAACTGCCACAGCATCAAAAAGGATCGTTTGGGGGATGTTATCAGCAATTTTAGTACAGTTGAAGGAAGAGCGGGTCTTGTTAGGGGGTGATTTCAATGCCATGTTAAACAATTCAGAAAAACAAGGTGGATTAAGAAACATAACCAGGGTACAGAAGGATTTCCAGGACTTTGTGGACGGAAATGAGTTAAGGGAAGTTAAAGCAAAAAATGGTGTCTTCACATGGACCAATAGAAGGCTAGGCTTTTCTGGAATCGCAGAAAAGTTGGACAGATTTTTGTTATTTGGGGAATGGAGTCAAACAACAAATTTGATTGAAACTTCAATTCTACCTTTTAGTGGATCAGATCATTTTCCGATTCAGCTGACAATAACACAAGATGATTTCAAAGGAGGCTCTCCTTTTCGTTTTGAGAAAATGTGGATTCGTGACCTTAGTTTGTATGAGATGATTTCTCAATGGTGGGGAGAGTGTAGGGTGGACAAGCAAACTCATCTATTCACTTTCTATAACAAGCTGTCCTATATCAAAACAAAGTTACGGGTTTGGAACAAGGAACATTTTAAGAATATCTTTGTGGAAAGCTATAGGATAGAGTCGGAGCTTAGGAAACTCAATGAAAGGATAATAGAGAAAGGTATGGGGATAGAAGAATTTATGAAAGAGAAAGAACTGAAAGCTGAGCAATCAGAAATTATGGCCAGATTGGAGTGTCATTGGAGGCAAAAATCAAGGGAATTGTGGTTACGGGAAGGTGATAGAAATTCAAAGTACTTTCATAATACAACCTTAGTCAATAGAAGCAGAAATAGAATTGGAGAGCTTGAGAGGGAGGATGGATCAGTCATTAGAGATGAGGTTGAGATCAGTCAAGAAGCTGTCAGATATTTCGAAACTCTTTTTACCCAAGAAGATCAGCAACATGGGGTTGAGAGGAATGCTTTTCTGAGCAGAATTCCAAGTATTATTTCAGAAGATGATAATAAGGAGCTGTTAAAGCCAATTAGCCTAGAAGAGGTAAAAAAAGTCACGTTTCAGTTGGGATCAGATAAGGCTCCAGGGCCAGATGGCTTTCCGGCCCTGTTTTATCAAAAAATTTGGGAAATAGTTAAGGATGACTTGCTCAAAGCTGTGGAGGAGTCAAGAAGAAAGAATACAATTTTGGGGGCAATCAACCATACTTTTATTGCACTAATACCCAAGAAAAAGGAAGTCAAAAATATGGGGGATTATAGACCAATTTCATTATGCAATACTCTTTATAAACTCATCACTAAAGTAATAGCAAACAAGCTGAAAGCAGTGATTGATAAGGTAATTTTTGAGGAGCAGAGTGGCTTTATCCCAGGGAGATCCATTGTGGAAGGTATAATAGTTGCACATGAGACCATTCATACGGCCAGGAAAATCAGAATTCCAAGTATGATTTTAAAACTAGATATCCTTAAAGCTTATGACCGTGTGGATAGACAGTTCGTGGCTGAGATGCTGATTAGGTTTGGCTTTGCTAGGCATTTGGTGGGTTGGATTATGAGCTGCATTGGCTCTCCTAAATTTTATGTTTTGATCAATGGGGTGGCCCAGGGTTTCTTCAATTCTTCTCGTGGAATCAGACAAGGGGATCCACTATCCCCCTTCTTATTTATCATTATGGCAGAGGCGTTAGGTAGGAGTATTTGTCAAGCAAGAATGGATGGCTCTTGGAAAGGGATTGAAGTCACTCCTGGGGTGGAGGCAAGCACCCATCAACGGTTTGTAGACGATACCATTTTGTTTGGGCAAGCATCAAGAACAGAGGCAAGAAAAATAAGGAACCTTTTGGATGAGTATAGTAAGGCCTCAGGGCAGGTTATAAATTAGAGAAAGTTAGAGGTGCACTTCCTTAATGTGCAGCTGGGTCTGCAAAGGGACCTTTCCAGAATCTTGGGTGTAAGAGCTGCAGGTCTTCCTGGGAGGTTTCTTGGTATGCCACTATTTGTTGGGGCTAATAAGAAGAGTTTTTGGGATAAATTAGTTGACAGCTGTAAGAAAAAGATGGAATTATGGAAAGGGAGATGGCTCACATCCGCTGGGAGAGTGCTAATGATTAAGGCAGTGCTGGCAGCAATACCAGTGTATTTAATGGCATGTTTGAAGTTACCATCTAGCATAGATGATCAGCTCAACCAAATTATGCGGAAGTTTTTTTGGAATGGACCGAATGATACTAACAAGGTCCCTCTACTAGCATGGGACAAGATCTGTAGGTTGCATCAGGCGGGTGGGGCAGGCATTAGACAAATGAAAATTATGAATTTAGCAATGGGAGCAAAATTGGTGTGGATGATGTATAAAGGTAATCAGAAATGGGTTAGGATATTAAGGAAGAAATATCTAAATTCTGTTGATCCCGTCAGTATTTTGAAAATTATGAACCCGCCAAGAGGCTCTACCATTTGTAATTTTATTTGTGAGAGTAGAAGTATTATAACTAAACATATTACATGGGAGGTGCATAATGGGGAGAGGGCTTTTTTTTGGAATGATTCCTGGGATGGACATTTGAAATTGAGTAGTAGTCTGCAATTGGACGAGTTAAAGGAAAAGACAATCAGAATTTGGGGATCCAAAGTGTGTGATTATGGTAGTAGAGTTTATATAAATGGGATGAGTAAGTGGGTTTGGAAAGATCTTAGCGTTATTAATGCTCCAATAGAGCAAAAGAACACTTTATCAGCAATCTTAAAGGAGAGGATTATTCCTGATTCAGACAATGAGGATATATTAAGATGGCGTGCCTCTGCAGATGGGGAATACAAGGTTAAGATAGGATATAAATTAAAGGAAAATGCAGAATCTGATCATTGCAGGCCAGTATCTCTCTTTTGGGGGAAGAATGTTTTACCGAAGGCAAGGGTGTTTACGTGGCTTGCAGCTCAAAACAAGATTCTAACTCAGGATAAGCTGGAGATGTTGGGTTTCAGGGGACCTAATAGGTGCATTCTTTGCAAGCAGCAGTTGGAAAATGTGGATCATCTTCTGCTCTCTTGTCCTTATTCTGCTTATTGTTGGAAATCCAGTATGGGACAACTTGGTTTCCAGTCCCCCTTTTCTCAAGGTCTGTATGACTGGTTATGTGCCTGGCCGAGAAAGAAAGATAAAGGTGTTTTTAGTAGTATTTGGCAGATATTGCCATCCATGGTTTGTTGGGAATTATGGAAAGAAAGGAATAGAAGAATCTTTAAGGATCAAGTGTTGGACAGGGAGAAGTTGGTGAAGAAAATAGAAGGCTCAATTGTGGAGTTAGTCAATGTGGCTGCTAGAAGGTGTCCAATTTCAAAAAATACCTTTTCTAATCGAGACATAGAACTAACGAATAAATTTCAGGGGTTGAGTATTCCAGTGGTGGCTGGGCCTCAGAATATAGCACAGAAGGCTGAAGTAAGAAGGAAAACAGTCTGGCAAAAACTGGAGGATGGGTGGATCAAAATTAATTTTGATGGGGCGTCTAGTGGTAACCCAGGCTTGGCAGGGGTTGGGTGCGTTGCTAGGAATTCGGAAGGTGTAGTGATTGCTCAGAAAGCAAAATTCATTAGTAAGGCATCAAACAATGAGGCTGAGTTCAAGGCTGCATTAAGTGGATTGGAGCTGGGGAAGGATATAGGAGCAAATAAACTACATTTGGAGGGTGACTCACTCATCGCAGTTAATGCGATCAGAACTAACTTCACCCCTAACTGGCTGTTGAGGCGTTGGTTGGATCCTATTGCAAAGCTTAGTGGGACCTTTTTGGAGTTTCGGATCAGTCATGTATATCGGGAAGGTAATTCTATGGCGGATGAGCTAGCTAAACAAGCGGCAGTAGGAAGTATGGGTGGGCAGGATTAGTTCATAGGAACAGTAGTTAAGTTAAGTTTTGAGTGGTTTTTATTTAGTCTCTATTGTAGTGGAAGGTAGAGAATGGTGGTATTGTTATAGCCGAGCGTATTCATGTTCTCCTCGGACCTTAAGAGCATTGGTTGGGGCCGTATGGAGAAAAGAGTGTTCTTAGATGTGGCTGAGGCGTTCAATGTCAAAATATTGGCTTAAGGTCAATCACAATTTAGAGTGGTGTTCAAAGAATCTGGGTCAGCTTTCTGGTTCTGTAACAGTGTGTAATCAGTTAATTTGGGTCAGCTTACTGGTTTCTTTACAAAATGTATTTTGTTTCTATCCGGTATTAAATTGCATGGCTTAGGGCGTATGGTGATCAGAGTGTGTTCTTGTGTGTGGAAGAGGCATCCATGGCCACAATGGTGGCTGATTGTCTTTCATTCATGAGAGCGATGGTTTAAACAATCAGGAGCAGTTATATTGTTTTCTTTTTGTGGGGTCAGAGCGGTTAGGTTTGTAAATGATGTGGCGGTTATGGTAGGGACACAGTCAAAAGGTAGGGTGGTCGAACAGGGTTAAGTTCCAGGCTTAACAGTTAAGTTGTTAATGTGGTGGCTGTTGTTTGGCTTTGTTAAACTGGTAAGGTAGTTAGTGGCAGTTTGGTTTTGGTTGAGCTTTTTCATACAACCGCGGGGTAAAAGTCCAGTGGGATGGTTGTTTTGTGTCGTTTTGTAGATGGTGCACACATGGTTTGAAGTGGCGTTCAATCTGCACAAGGATGGCTTTTGTTTAAGAGTTAGGTCTCTTGAAGAAACTGAATATTGGGTGCATTGGCTCAGTAAACTGTTTTAGCATTACCGATTTGAAATGGGCGGAGGCTTTTTGGATGGATTAATAGTGGTTGTTTTGTAATCTCTTTTTTAATGTTGGTTTCAATAAAATGGGCATTGGCCTTACCCAACAATTTAATTATCAAAAAAAAAATATTATTATATTGGGGTAGGAGCCTTAGCTCAATTGGCTAAAGAATCTAGTCTTACCCCATCCTCGTAATATATATATTACATTATATATAGCTGATATATAGAATAAAATAACTTTAACTATTTTATACATATGCTATTTTATAATACATATAATATTAACATTATAATTATTAATGTATAATATATAAATAATATAATATGGGTATGTGCAGAATCATCATAGAAAAACAGGCCCTTAAGTGGCGATGAAAATTTAGAAAATTAGAGTTAGGCAACTTGATGAAATTTTTTGAATAAGTTATTTATATTATTTGAATGTAGTTTGTAAACTACTAGGTTTATTTTTAAAAAAAACTATTTGGTGAAAATTTGAAATTTCAATGCAATAGTACTTAAATTTCAGGGAAAAAATAAGTAGGTGTTTGTCTGACCACCCTAACCACAATAATAAGATTTTAGATATAAGTAGAGGACTTATGTCCTGATGTGATGCATTTTTTTGTAATTTTTTTCCAAGTAAATAATTAATTATGAATTTTTTATTACAATATTTAAAAAATATAAAAAACTCATATGTCTGACCACTTTAAAAACTTGGTCAAAATTTCATGAAACATAGAATGTGATGCATGTTTCAGATTCAAAAAATGTGATACTATTTGAAAGCTATGGATGTTTTTAAATCAACCTATCAATCACGACAAGTAGTTAGCCACATAGACCATCATATCACTTACATATTGCCACTTTTTGACCCATCATAATCCTCCACATACCCATATATCGTAATATATGATTTGATAATATATAATAGTATAATATATAAGCATATATAATAAATAATTATAATATATAATATTATTAATAACTATTTTTTATATAGTTATTAAAATATTAATAAATATATTAAATAAATATATATATTAATATTAAGATTATTAATGATAAAATTATAATGTAATATTATTATATAGGTATATTACATTTAAATTAGCAATGGATATTAAGTATCATTTAAACTTTACTTAATATTATATAATAATTTATAAATTGATATAATATTATTTTTAATTATAAAAACTATCTTTATTTTAGTTAAACATACATTTGTAATTATTCAAATTAAAAATAAACTAAATTAAAATTGTTTAAATTAAAATTTTAACTCTTATATTAAAAGTCACAAATAAAACTAAAAAGTGAAAAATAAAATTTAATCTATTAAAAAGTAAAAAATATTTGTGGATTTTGATTATGTAATTTTTTTTATCATCTTTTGGTATCATAAACTATGGAAGTTTCATGTTTTTATTGTAAAATATTATTAAATTGTTTAAACAAAAATTAATCAAGATTTAAAAATATTAAATAGAAATATCAATATTGTTTTAAAATATAATAATAAATATTTGTAATTTTATTCAAATTAATATAAAATTTTAAATTATATATATGAAATTTTTACATATCATTAATGATTTTCTAATTAAAAAACAATTTTTAAAATCGATCAATAGTCAAAACCAAAAAAAAGTTATTGAATATTTTTATTTCAATTATTTAATATATTTTATTAAATTAAAGTTGTCTTTAGGGCGAGGGCCCTAGCTCGGTTGGCTAAGTAATTCCGTTGCGGCTCTGCTAGTCACGAGTTCTAGTCTCCCCCGTCCCGTGGTAGCGGAGGGCGTGTCGCGCCAGTGCCGCCGGTCACGTTAAAAAGTTTACCAGGCGCACTGCAGTTTATAGGGGGTCGTGCTACCCCATTCCTGCAGTCTAAAAAAAAAAAAGTTGTCTTTAAAATTAATTTTAATTCTAATATATTATTATGTGTAAAAAATTACTTTACAACAAATTATAATATAAAATAAATAAAATAATATATTTAAATTTTTTTAATCAAAAATCAAATTTTAAAATCAATCATTTTTTTTATTTTTATTTTTTTAAATTCAAATATCTAAATTATTTTTTATAAATTAAAACTGTGTTATTATTATATATAAAAATACTTTATAACAAAAATACCCAAAAAAATATAACACAAATAAATATAATATAAAATGCCTTTAATACCCTAGAGAAGTGAAAAGTGGCAGCAGAACAAGAAAAAATGATAGTAAATTTTTATTCTCGTGCATGCAATTAAATCTATTGGTACATATTTGCAATTAAATCTATCGGTACATATTTGCATTTAAATCTATCGGTACTAATTACTAAATACATTTGTCTTGTACTGAGGTTCTCCAATGGACATGATACGTGTCGAAGGAAAAAAACAATGGGAAAATAAACGATTACAATTTTTTTCACTGTCTTGCCTCCTCTATGTAGCAATATATACCATTGATAGACAAGAAGTTCATAAACTTCAAATAAGGAAACGCCTTCGGCGTAAAAATATAACATATATAAAAATGGATGGAATGAAATCACATTTTGAAATATCAAAACTTAGAAGTGGTCAAATTGTGAAACCACAAGGACCAAAGATGAGGGAGGATGTTTCTTAGGAGGAGAGCTCTAAACATTCAAAAGGTCTTGATCCTGAAGGATAGGCTCCCAACCAATAATGTTATCATATTTGTTTCTTCTTGAGCAAGATCAACATGCACAATCTAGAAATTATAAGACGCAAGTGGGGAGATTTTCCATTGTCAAGCCAACTAGTATAACTATGTTGAGAAGTAGAGGAGTGTCCACATGCCAAGGGAGACTACCATGTTGTATACAAAGGAGAGAGTCCCACAAGCCACGTCTAGAGCTATTGTTGCACCCACTTTAGCATCCACGTGATGGTGAGGAACACCCTCATGGCAATGAAGTAACCTACTAGCAAGTGTAGGCAACACATAGGATATTGTATACGGGGCATTAGCTCAATGCTTCATGAAAGTTTGCAAGTGGAAAAATTCAAGCCATTTTATTAACAAAGAAGAGAATTTTCACTCTAAAAGAATGAAAAAATTTGAGTGTATCTCATTGGCATTTTGATCCAATCTCCTAATAGAATCATATGCCAAGAAAAAGGCTTTACCCTAAAGGGTTTTAAGAAGACACAAATCCATTGCCAAGTAGCTTGGGCTCTTAGAAAGAACCAAAATAAATGCTTGAGCATTTCCATATGTTCACAAAAATGATAAAGAGGATTATAAACTCCCAAGTGGATAAGACAAAATTTAATGGAGAGACCCCAATATAGGAGACGCTAAGCAAAATGATCCAACTTGGACATGGACCAAACTATTTAAAATTTATAATGCTATTGAGATGCCATGGTTTGAAAATTTCATCTAGTATTGAGCTTCAAAACCATGGACAAGTGGGGAGAATTCCAAGTATATCACTTAAAGGATTTGTAAGTCCTTAAAGGAGTATTTGAATACCATTATGGCTCTTAATATCAAAATTGCCTTGAATTGCAAAAAAATCTTGCATATTGAGGATGGTGTAAAATCCCAAACCACATCAAGAAATGCATCCTTGAGGGACATCAAAAGTAATACAATGCCTAAGAAATTTTTTCCAAATTTTGTTGCCTTGGGCCTAAACTATCCACTTAATCCATAGAGCCAACCAATGTTTATGAGTTTCAATTAAACCGAGACCACTAGAGTCACAGGGAATATAGAAAAATTCTCAAGTGACTAATGGAATCCTTTTCCTTGCTCCAATGAGGCCCAAAGAAAATCTTTGACCATTCATTCCAACTTTTGGTATGAGGTTCTAGAAGGGGCTCAAACATGGGTGGTAGCGAGCACTTTAGAACATGTCTAAAACTTCTCGATGAGGGAAAGAGGTTTGACAACCCATAATTGCAATCTAGTTTCTATACTATGGGCATTACTTACTAGAGAACCAAAAAAGAGGATTGAAAGGCAAAGGGAATGCTAAGAAACCTTAGCACCTCCCCATGAACAATTCATTTCTAGCCATAAGAATCAAGCTAAGCAAGTTTGGGCAAGAAAAAATTATGATAACATTATGTGTAGCATCCCTTGCCAAATTGAACAATAATTTTTCCAAACACTTAATATGACATATTTCATTTGTCAATTAAGTAGACATAAACCGATAAATATGGTGGATTTTAACATATATTCATTTGCAAGGCATAACACATCACTATATTTTGTAGTATAATAAACAAAAGCTCCAAAACAATTAAAAGTTGAGAATACAGTGACAGAAATAAACTTGCACCTTTATCAATCAAACCCCACACACTTCATAGGATGTATTAAAAAACATCATTTAAAAGGACAATAACAACACTAATTTCATCAATTTCTGAGCATAGATAAGTCTAATTACCAAGTATATCAACCCAGATTTAGCTACAACAGCATAGGGTTGCACTTTCCTATCATATCCTATGATATTAGACCAAACTACAAACCAAATACATGGATATATTTGTGCCTAGCATTGCAGTGATAGACCCTTCACTTGAATATGTAATAACCTATTTCTAATTATTACTTATTTAATATCATTGTAAATGACACATGAATATACTCCAAATTAAAGAGACATAACTAGTGGCTAAAGTCAATCATAGCTACACATGTCCATTTAAAAAGAGTCAAAGATTCTTATATTCTCTTCAAAAGTCAAATTAAAATATCATGTTCACTTGGCACCAAAGGCCATAATATCATTTCAAGGTACATTTCTCATCAAATCCTTAAATGATAGTTACATCAAGTTACAACATAGACTATAATAGTCTGGTGAACATTAAGGATTCTTCTTCATAGCTCACCTCCATTGGTCAACGAGAACATGGTTGAAGCGCTTTACTGCCCAACCACAAAGCTTGTGCTTCCTTGGTATTCTTCCGTCTTGAAGAATGCCCCACCCTGCATGAATATTTTAGCAAGAGAACAACCTGCAAGGTGGAATCTAGTGTGTTCCCAACATCAACATGCAAATTTTATCTTTTATGCTAGAAAAAGAAAGTGCAAGATCTATGCTAGGAATGGCAAAGAGTGAAATCACAAAGTTCATTCATGCATACATAATGAACAATATTCCTTGGCCAAGCATAAAAATTGTGATGCAACAACAACAAATGATAGGTTTTGGTAAAGCAAACCTATACTCTCTGACCCATTTCAGCACCTATCCCAGAAGTAACTTTCTACTAAACAGTTATCTACCCTCTAGCAGCAACTACCCATAGATGCTCTAGTCAATTAAGGTATCATTGTTCTATTTCAACATTCAAATTACTTCTTAAATGTCTATCAAAATGTAAGTAAGCTTAATCTGAAAAAAATAGATTTATGACTTACAGAGTAATTCATCATTCAGTCTCTTCATTCTTAAGACTAATTTCTACTTATCATCTTAAGCATTTTTCCATTAAAATAAAGTACTAAAGAAAAACAAAAGAAGGTATGTCACAAGTATGTGTATGTACATAGATGAAGTCTATGTGCATACACATATATGCACCTACTTATGTTTGAATTTGTGCATACATTCTAAAAAAAATACATTTGATTTAGATTTGTGAACTTAGATAGTATTCTATTTGACCTTTCATTGTCAAGTGAACAATACAGGCCTTACGGTTTCATACATACTGTTTGAGCATACATTTATTGTTTCCTTCTATCAATTGCAAAACTAGTTGTTTGCAAAAAAAGTATCATTCCTACTATACATTTATAAGCATGTTGTTCACATATGCACATTTATCATTTAAACACTTATGAATTGAATATAGTTGCAACACAACAAAACATTCAAGCTCTCTGTTCCATAATTTAGTTTAAAAAAAAACAATAATATCACTACCTTGTTACAAAATCTCTAGCTATTCTTATAAGAAATGGGTATATGATTCACTATCAATTAGAAGAAACAATACAATTCTTTCACATTGTACAAAAAATATTGAAGTAAAAATCTGCCCTATATCGAGCATAGGGAACAATATAACAATATTCAAAAGAAAATATTATTGCTCAATAGACCATAATATCAATCTACTAACCATCTCCTAATGGTCAAGTTCATGATAATTATATTCAATTTTTTTTGCCTATGTACTTTACTATCTATTTCCATGCATGCAAGGATATTCTACACATCGACCTTGATTTCATTTCTACATGGTTTTTCCATCCACCATCCTTGTCAAACAGAGTTAGCTTCATAGAAAGACAACTTACATTCATTCAAGGCTTAAAAAAAATGAACACAACCCTTCCCATTTGAAGTTTTCATCCCATTTTAATATTGGCGTTCAATATGAAATACAAGAAAATACAACATACAAAGGGGTCATTATTTCCCTAGATCATAATCGATCCCAATCATGTAAAGGAGGAATCACTTATATAGTCATCGGATTAATATCGATAGCCCTACGAGCTTAACATTTTAGATATAACATGAGTTTATATTCAGCTCTTGAAGCATTATAAGCCTTGGCATCCACTAGGGTGATGAACAATCTTACGAAAGAAATCTACAAGGTTACAAACCCTCTTCTAAGGGAATCCTAAATCAATCCCCATCACTGTTTATTCACAGTGAGATATAAAATAAATGGTGCAAAGTATAGAGATGCCATCGTATGGCATGCTTATGAGTGCGGCCTCAAGGAAGAACTGCCTAAGCTTATCACTCAAAGGCTTGGTGTAGCTCATAAAGCTAGCCGCATGGCTTCCTAAAGCATGATCTTATACACATAATGTAGACAAGCGACCCATAGAAGTCGACTTTAAGTCATTCAACCTTAGGCCTTGGCTTCTCACAGAAAAATGAAAGCGACAATATACATAATGAAATTTTGTTATGTTGGATATTAAAGAAGGAAAGATTGGAAATAAAAATGAGTTTATATTTGCATGGTTTAGATTACCTCAATATCAAATCGATTAAGCTTCCCTTGCTTTTTCCTTTGTGCTCCTTTGCTTTTTCCTTCCTATGACCCACCTTTTCGTTTGATTTTTCTTCACCACACTGCCTGTGTGTTATTCAAAAATGGAAACAACAATCTTCATTTGCATGCCTAGGGTAGAGGCATTATGGCCTAGCCACCGACCACTACACAATTCAAATTTCACCATTACATTTGTGGCAATAATTACTGCCATCTTCGTATTTTTGTGTTTATTTAAATCCTTCCCATTCTCTTTTACCATACTTTCTACATTTGCATATACACACATATACACATACATACATACATACATACATACATACATACATACATACATACATACATACATACATACATACATACATATATATGTGTGTGTGTGTGCGCACATGTGTGTATGTGTGTGTATGTATGTGTGTGTGTATGTATGTATTCGAATCTTATGTACATACATGTATATATGTATATGTATATATTTTATATACATATTTGCTTCCATGTGTAATTGTCTATTATGGCTTACGAGTTCCATACAATATTACTTTCAATGGAGAACTTAAATTCAAACTTGAGCATCTAAATATATATATAAAGAAATCTTATTTTTGTTTCATCAAACACAAATTTTTAAATGGGAAATTTTATATCTACAAGCCATATATTTCCAAACACATAATTAGTTCAAATCAAGAAATTCTCATTCTTAGACATATGCAATTTGATTAAAATGCAAATCATCATGCCCTTCCATGGTGTGTACACCCAAATTCCAACTGGCTTACCGTTTGATTCGGCTAAACAATCCTACTTCAACTGTGTTCTCGTCCTTCATCCTGTCACCCTACTACTGCACATACTTGCAAATTGATCAGTAACTTTCAATCCATAATGACATATATATAAAAATAGTTTTTAGGATTTCATAAAGTCAACACTAGTCAACTCCTCATATTCAACTTGCGATTATTCCAAAATCTCCATTTAATATTTAATTGAATTTCATCAACAATTCAATTTTCCGTATTTAAATAAAATATGAAATAAAATTGGGTTATGACATCCTTCCCCTCCTGGAAGAGACATTGTCTCGAAGTCTATTAAATCAAAATGAATGACATCATATCACTTCTTATTCATTTATGTCTCTTTCAACATCACATGAAATATATGTCTCTTTCAACATTATTTCAAAATATATGTCTATTTCAACATCACATAAAATATATGTCTATGTCTATTTCAACATCATTTCAAAATATATGTCTGTTCAACATCACATAAAATATATGTCTATTTCAACATCATTTTAAAATATATGTCTATTTCAACATCATTTCAAACATGTCTATTTCAACATCTCATGAAATATATGTCTATTTCAACATCAAAATTTTAAAGCATGAAATATCATAGTATCTCAAGCCAAAAAGAAATATCAAACAAAATTTTTGAGTTTCTCAATCAAGAAAGAAAATGTGGAAAGGAGTGTTCTATTTCTTTCGCATCCTCCCATGCAACACTGTCCTCAAAATACTGGTCCCATTGGACCTTAAATTATGTGATTTCTTTGTTTTACAACTTAATGTTGCACCTATCTAGGATTCTAATGGGCTCCACTAGCACCACTCCTGGATCTTGTACCTATAAATATTGCTAATCAAGTACATGAGTCACATCAGGATGATATGGCTTAAGCAAAGAAACATGAAACACATTATGAAGTCGAGCTAGAACAGGTGGTAGAGCGAGTCTATAGGAAACTAGGTTAATCACTTCCAAGAATTCAAACGGTCCCACATCTCTTAGGGCCAACTTGGAAGACTTTCCAAAAGCAATAGAGCTTTTATGAGGTTTAACTCTCAAGAAAACCATGTTCCCTATTGCAAACTGCCTTTGAGTTCGATTCTTGTTGGCATAACTCTTCTGTCAGTCTGCCACCTCTTTCAATCTACTCTTAATGACCCGCATTTGCTCTTCCATTTCCTTAAGAATTTTTGGTCCTACTATAATCCTACCCTCCAGTTTATCCCAACTAATGGGGGTACGACACTTTCGTCCATACAAGGCCTCAAATGGTGCCATGCCTAAGGAGGTATGATAAGATTTATTGTAAGAAAACTCTACCAAAGGCAAATATTATTCCCACCTATACTGTTGGTCCATACAATACATTCAAAGGAGGTCTTCGACTACCTGGTTCACCCTCTTTGTCTACCGGTCAATCTAAGGATGATAAGCCATATGAAATTCAATTTAGTCCCCAATGTTGCATTCAAGGTCATCCAAAACCTTGAGGTCATATGTGTGTCTCTATCATAAATGATAGTCTCTGACACTCCATGCAAATGGAAGATCTCCTGCACAAATTTCATTGCCAAGGTCAATGATCCATCCTTAAGGTTTTCCAAAATGAAGTGCACAACCTTGGTCAACTTATCAATCACAATCAAGATGGCATCATGCTTATTCTTGCTCAAAGGCAACCCCTATATGAAGTCCATATTGATCACCTGCCATTTATACTCAAGTATGTCATGGGGATACAATAACCTAGTTGGGTGTGCATGCTCAGCCTTGACTCACTAGCACTTCAAGCATTTGGTTACATACTCCACTACATCCTTCTTGAGTTTAGGCCAAAAATACATAGTCTTCAACTCTGTGATCATCTTAGATACATCAAGGTGCCTTGAATAAGATGCATTGTGAACTTCTTCCAAAACCAACTTTCTCAGCTTTCTAGAGTTTGGAATATACATTATCCTCCAGTACCTCAAAATTTTGTCTGATTCGATCTCATACCCATCAAATCGATGATCTGAAGGATTTTCTGCTAGGGCATTCTGTACTCTTTCATAGTGCTCATCTCGGGGCAATTTTTGAATTGTCTGTTGCCTCAAATTAGACCTTGTTGAGATCATGGTTGTCAAATATCTTCATCTACTAAGAGTATCAACCACTCTGTTCTCTTTACCTTTTATGTATTCAATTCCAAAGTTGTATTCGCTAACGAATTCTAGCCACCTTCTCTATCGTGCATTAAGGTTTGGCTCGGTAAATATATATCTCAACCCCAAGTGGTCTAGCTTGAGTTCAAATGGCTTTCCCAAAAGGTAATGCCTCCAAATTTGTAAGGCATGAACTATGGCTACCAATTTGAAATCATGAGGTGCATAGTTCGCTTTGTGTTGCTTGAGCTTCCTTGATTCATATGCCACCACTTGTCCATCTTACATTAACACTACTCCCAATCCCTCTCCAGAGGCATCTGTGATCACCATGAATCTCTCATTAGGGTCAGGGATAGTTATCACTAGTACTGTCATCAGCCTCTCCTTTAGGAGTTGGAATGCTTGCTCGCATTTCTCTATCCATTCAAACTGTGTTCCCTTTCTTTGGAGTGAGGTGATAGGAGATGCAATCTAGGAGAACCCTTGCACAAACTTCCTATAGTACCCTACGAGGCCCGTGAAGTTACAAACTTCTTACACATTCCACTATTGCCTTGATCTCTTCGGGGTCCACAGAGACTCCTTCAGCTGAAATTATATGGCCCAAGTAGTGAACTCAGTCCTAATAGAAGGAACACTTGGATAGCTTACCAAAGAGTTTCCTTTCTCTCAGTCATTGAAAAAATATTCTCAAATGTCTATCATGCTCTTTGATAGTCTTTGAGTAGACTAAGATGTCGTCAATGAATATCAAGACAAAGTCATCCAAGCAGTCCCTAAACACACCATTCATGAGGTTCATGAAGGCTGCTAGTGCATTATTTAAGCCAAAAGGTACCACTGTGAACTCGTAATGTCCATATCAAGTTCAAAATGTAGTCTTCGAAATATCTTCTTCCTTAATCCTCGATTGATGGTACTCCAACCTAAGATCAATTTTGGAGAACACTATTGCTCCCTTCATTCGATGAAACAATTCATCAATCCTTGAAAGTGGATACTGATTCTTGATGGTAACCTTGTTCAACATCCGATAATCTATACATAGTCGCAAAGTTCCATCCTTCACAAAAATTACCGACACTCCCCAAGGAGACACACTAGGTCTTATGAGTCCCTTGTCCAACAATTCCATTAGCTAGGCCTTCAACTCATATAGTTATGTAGTGTTCATTCGGTAAGGTGCCTTGGATTGTGGTTCAGCTCCTTGGACTAAGTCGATAGAAAAATCGAATTCCCACTTTAGAGGAAATTCTATAAGTTCCTTAAGGAATATGTCTTGAAACTCCTTGAGAATAGGATAGTCATCTAAATATCACCCCTTACTGTCAGGATTACTAACATGTACTGCATAAATTGCACATCCCTTTTGACAAGCCTTCTTGAGCTGCATTGCAAAAATCTGTCTAAGCTCTAAGGGTCTTTGTATTCCACAAACCTCTTTTGGGTTTCCAAGACCATCCAGATAGTTGACCACCTTATCCTCACAATTCACTAAATCTTTATGCTCAGATAACCAATTTATTCCCAAAATCACATCATATGAGCCTAAGGGTTCCACATACAAGTTGACTTGGGTTTGAAAGGTTGGAAGTTCTAACTCACTACAAAAGAGACAGGTATCTACCCTTCGCTCTGTTCAATTTCCATACTGGACTCTCCATGAGTTTGCCATGTACCCTGATGTAATGGGTATCTTAGATATTATTCTAGGATCTATAAAACATTATGTAGCTCTAGTATCAATCAAGATAGAGACAGTTTGGCCATAGAGCTTACTTGTTAATTAAATTGGTGAAGCCTAATATTCTATCTGCATGTTGTCCACTGCGGCGTGGATCTGGTGAGTCTGTTGATAACTTCCTTCCTTTTGGGTCTTTGACCATTGAGGAAAATTCGAGGCATAATGATCACTCCCACAAGTATAACATCCATCATGAGGCCCTTTGAGACCTCTTGGCTTGTCCTCTCTAAAGCCTTTCCACACATGGTCATCCTTAGTTGTGCCCTTATTTGCATTCTTATTGCTTCCACCGTTACCATCATCGCCCTTCTCCTATGATTCACTTCCCCTCTTGAGGTTACAAATCTGATGGCTCTTTTCCCCCTTGCGAAATCTTTTCTTTCCATACCGAGACTTAGAACCTAAATTTCTGTGAAGATTGGACAACTGCTATAGCTTTTGTTCCTATTTGGTGGCCTTTTGAAAGACTTCATACATAGTTTGAGGTTCATGCATATCCACGTCAACTCCTATATGAGGTATGAGTCCCATTATAAATTTTCAAATATGAAACCATTCGTCCCCCTGATACTGAGGCACATACTTCAACGAATTCATGAACTTTTCCCAATACTGAATCACAGTCATATTTCCTTGGGTTAAGTTATGAAATTCTATCATTTTCTTGTCAAAAAAAAGTTGTGGTAGCCATCTCTTCCTAAAAGACTAGAGGAAGAGTCCCCAAGTGATCTCAGTAGGCTATAGGTTTCATTATAACTTCTCATTATCCCACCAAGTTGTTGCTTCACCTAAGAGCTGATACGTACCCCATGTTGCCTTAGTTTGTTCTGAAAGGTTATGAAGCCCAAAGTACTTTTCCATTTCTATAATCCAAGCCTCAACTCCTGTTCTGATGGCCTTGCCATCAAACTTGGGCGGTGCTACTCTTTTGAGGTCTTTCTCGAGCTCTTCCTGAATTCACCCTTGCATACCTACCCTCCGACCACCATCTCCTTGATTTCCTTCTGCATTCCTACAGTCCTAGTCCTTGCGTGCCCCTCAAAATTCTTGCTCAATAAGATCCATGCTAGACTCTTTCTAGTTTAGAACCTCCAAAATATGTTCCAACCTCTTGTTTGGTCCATTATCAGAACCACTACCACCCACATCTTGCCTAGTGGTCACCATGGCGTCCCACACTTATCCTGCAACATAGTCACATTCATCACATCTCAACACAAGGTTCTATGAGTAAATGTTCTTATATTTTAAAAGTTTCATATGCATGCATCCTTTAACATTAAAGACATACACATTCATGCAAGATACACACATTCTAGAGTCTTCCATTGATCACACCAAAATATCTTTAGATTTTATTTATATTTAGGGTGTGTCAATAGACCCTTATTTACAATATGCTTTAGGCTACGTCATTCTGATTTCTCTATGTCAATTAGAGGACATTCCTCTAGATCATCATCCAAGTTTACATTAGACTTTATAAATGAGGATGGTTGAGTATGTATGCCCTCCTTTTCCTCTTTAGTCAACAAGGTTGCATTAGGTCCACACCCTAAATGCTAGTCCCTGATTATGGAAATGATTTTAGGTGTTCATTTTTCCTCAATCTTCAAGCCTCTCTCTAGCTTGAGTCATGTAAGGGCTTGTGCTAAGAGTTTCATCGTCATTTAGAATTTATGATGGAACCTCCACCTTGGCATTTTCTTCCTTTACGTCATTCTTATAGTGTGGGGTTCTAACAATTTTCCCTTTCCTTCATCCTGCCTTTGACCTTCCCATTTCTGCTTTTAATTCAGGTTCGGTCAATTCTTAGGACTTCCAATTTTAGGTCAAGGGTCAACTACTCTAGTCAACTATGGTAGACTCAAAAAGGCCTAGAGTTGAACCCTAAGCTCTAATACCAAATGTAATAAACTATTCCTAATTATTACTTATTTAATATCATTGTAAATGACACATGAATATACTCCAAATTAAAGAGACATAACTAGTGGCTAAAGTTAATCATAGCTACACATGTCCATTTAAAAAGAGTCAAAGATTCTTACATTCTCTTCAAAATTCAAATTACGATATCATGTTCACTTGGCACCAAAGGCCATAATATCATTTCAAGGTACATTTCTCATCAAGTACTTAAATGATAGTTACATCAAGTTACAACATAGGCTATAATAGTCTAGTGAACATTAAGGATTCTTCTTCATAGCTTGCCTCCATTGGTGGATGATAATATGGTTGAAGCACTTTACTGTCCAACCATGAAGCTTATGCTTCCCCAATATTCTTCTGTCTTGAAGAATGGCCGACCCTACATGAAGAGTTTAGCAAGAGAACAATCTACAAGGTGGAATTTGGTGTGTGCCCAACATCAACATACAAATTCTATCTTGTATGCTAGAAAAATAAAGTGCAAGATCTATGCTAGGAATGGCAGAGAGTGAAATCATAGAGTTCATTCATGCATATATAATGAAAAATATTGCTTTTCCAAGCATAAAAGTGTGTTGCAACAACCACAAACGATAGGATCTGGTAAAGCAAACCTATACTCTGACCCATTTTGGCACCCGTCTCGAAAGTAACTTTCTACTAAACAACAATCTACCCTCTAGCAACAACTACCCATAGATGCTCTAGTCAATTAGGGTATCATTGTTCAATTTCAACATTCAAATTACTTCTTCTTAAATGTCTATCAAAATGTAAGTAAGTTTAATCTGAAAAAAAATAGATTTATGACTTACGAAGTAATTCATCATTCAGTCTCTTCATTCTTAAGACTAATCTCTAATTTTCATCTTAAGCATTTTTCCATTAAAATAAAGTACTAAAGAAAAAAAAAGGTATTCCACAAGTATGTGTATGTACATAGACGAAGTCTATGTGCATACACATATATGCGCCTACTTATGATTGAATTTGTGCATACATTCTGAAAAAAAAAAACCATTTGATTTAGATTTGCGAACTTAGATAGTATTCTATTTGACCTTTCATTGTCAAGTGAACAAGACAAGCCTTATAGTTTCATACATATTGTTTGAGCATACATTTGTTGTTTCCTTCTATCAATTGCAAAAGTAGTTGTTTGCAGAAAAAGTACTGTTCCTACTATACAATTATAAGCATGTTGTTCACATATGCACATTTATCATTTAAACACTTATGAATCGAACAAAGTTGCAACGCAACAAAACATTCATATTATTTGTTCTACAATTCAGTTAAAAAAAACAATAATATCATTGCCCTGTTACAAAATTTCTAGCTATTCTTATAAGAAATGAGCATATGATTCACTATCAATTAGAAGAAACAGTATGATTCTTTCACATTGTAAAAAAATATTGAAGTAAAAGTATACCCTATATTGAGCATAGGGAACAGTATGACAATATTCAGAAGAAAGTATTATTACCCAACAGACCATAATATCAAGCTACTAACCATCTCCTAATGGTCAAGTTCATCATAATTATATTAAAAAAAAAATTCCTATGTACTTTATTGTCTATTTCCATGCGTGCAAGGATATTCTACACACTGACCTTGATTTCATTTCTACATGGTTTTTCCATCCACCGTCCTTGTCAAACAGGGTCAACTTCATAGCAAGACGACTTACATTCATTCAAGGCTTAAAATCAATGAACACAACCTTTCCCATTTGAAGTTTTTGTCTCATTTTAATATCAGGGTTTGATATGAAATACAAGAAAATACAACATAAAAATGGGTCATTACTTCCCTTGGATCATAATTGATCCCAATCATGTAAAGGAGGAATCACTTATATAGTCATCAAATTAATTCTGATAGCCCTACGGGCTTAACATTTTAGATATAACATGAGTTTATATTCAAATCTTGAAGCATTATGAGCCTCGACATCCACTAGGGTGGCGAACAATCTTATGAAAGAAATCTACAAGGTTACAAACCCTCTTCTAAGGGAATCCTAAATCAATACCCATCATTGTTTATTCATAGTGAGATATAAAATAAATGGTGCAAAGTATACATATGCCATCGCATGCTATGCTTATGAGTGCAGCCTCAAGGAAGAATCGCCTGAGCTTATCACTCAAAGGCTCGGCATAGCTCATAGAGCTAGCCGGATGGCTTCCTCAAGCATGATCTTATACACATAATGTAGACAAGCAACCCACAAAGATCGACATTAAGCCATTCGGCCTATGGGCTTGGCTTTTGACAGAAAAATGAAAGCAACAATATACAAAATGAAATTTTGTTATCATTGGATATTAAAGAAGGAAAGATTGGAAATAAAAATGAGTTTATATTTGCATGGTTCGGATTACCTCAATACCAAATTGATTAAGCTTCCCTAGCTTTTTCCTTCGAGCTCCTCTACTTTTTCCTTCCTACGACCCACCTTTTCCTCTGATTTTTCTTCACCACACTACTTGTATGTTATTCAAAAATGGAAACAACAATTTTTATTTGCATGCCCAGGGCAGAGGCATTATGGCCTAGCCGCTTGCCACTACACAATTCAAATTTCACCATTAAATTCATGGTAGGCACTATTGCCACCTTCGTAGTTGTTCTTAATTATCAACTCAATATTAGTATGCTATCGGTTATCATTTGAATTCAACACATATACATTTGAATATACACATATTTATATATATATATATATTTATTTATTTGTATTTATGTGTTTATTTAAATGCTTCCCATTCTCTTTTACCATACTTTCTACATTTGCACACACACATACACATATATATGTGTGTATGTATGTATTCAAATCTTATGTACATACATGTATATATGTATATGTATATGCATATATTTTATATACATATTTACTTCCATGTGTAATTGTATGTTATGGCTTACAAGTTCCATACAATATTACTTTCAATAGAGAACTTAAATTTAAATTCGAGCATCTCTCTCTATATATAAAGAAATCTTATTTTTGTTTCATCAAACACAAATTTTTAAATGGGAAATTTTATATCTACAAGCCATATATTTCCAAACATGGAATTAGTTCAAATCAACAGATTCTCATTCTTAGACATATGCAATTTGATTAAAATGTAAATCATCATGCCCTTCTAGATTCCAACTGGCTTATTGTTCAATTCAGCTAAATAATCCTACTTCAACCATGTTCTCATCCTTTATCCTGTCACCTTACTACTACACATGCTTGCAAATTGATCAGTAACGTTCAATCCATGATGACATATATAAAATTAGTTTTTAGGATTTCATAAAGTCAACATTAGTCAACTCCTCATATTCAACATGTGAATATTCCAAAATCTACATTTAATATTTAATTGAATTTCATCAACAATTCAATTTTTCGTATTTAAATAAATATGAAATAGAATTGGGTTATGACATAATACCTCTTGACTACAATAAAATTGCACAATAGTAATCAAAGATGATTGTAGAAAATACACTAGTTTCTTAGTATAAATAGGACTAATTACAATGACACATAATTCAAATTATGACAACAGGTTTATTACACTTTTCTGTGCAAGAATATGATTGAAATACATAAACAACAGACTCAGATTTGACACAACAATCAATAGATTTAATACTTTTCATAGATCAAGACATTCATGATTCTTACTATGCCAACTACATAAGTGAAATGCACTTAGACTTGGATAGTATGTTGTCCCAAGCCCTAGATTAAGCATCAAACTATTGCAGGAATGTCTTAAGACTGTCATAGACTTTAGAAAACACCATGTAATCTGCCCAGTTCATTAGCTTCATGCCAATCAACCCTCATGGGATGTATACAAGTGTAGGGCGTGATCCAGTACCCATTGTAGCATCACTGTAGCAACAAGATGAATTTCAATTCAAACCGTCTTCATAAATCTGAACAATGATCTCAAATTCATCCCTTTAGAAACCGTCACCAATAAATACAATAATAAATCAACTATTGCATTATTCAGAAACCCTTATTGCAACAATAATTCATACCCTTATTCAAAATTGCAATAATACATCAACTATTGCAATTATTCAAACCCTTACAACAATAAACCAACTATTGCAATGATTCAGAAACATGCAATAATACATTAGCTATTGCATAAATTACTTAGCTTCTCAGACAAGTAGATTTGCAACTTCAGACTTCAAAATTATCTCCAATGGAGATTCATGAATTTGCTTGAATACTCAAGTGTTAATCCTGAATGAATCCACCAATGTGTTTCCTAGCTAAAAAAACCATTAAATCTCCTGACTGCATATTGCAATAGCGAAGAGATTGTAAGCCAAAAGGGATTTTGTCCTCAAAGCCCTTGAAAAGCCAATCTCTCAATGAGACTAAAATTCATTAGCAATTTTCTCTCAACCAAGCCCCCCCCTCAAATGAGCTCTCAACTCCCCTTTATATAGAACTCCTTGATCTTCTAGAAAGACCCAAGAAGAGTGTTCAACAAGCTTTTAGAATAATATTTTAATATTCTTTGATGTGACTCCTTGATGCGACTCCTTGATGTGATCCCTTGATATGACTCCTTGATGTGACCCCTTGGTGTGACCCTTTGATGTGACTCCTTGATGTGACCCCTTGATGTGACATTTTAATGTGACCCCTTGATGTGACTCCTTGATGTGACCCCTTGATTTGGATCCTTGATGCTTAATCACTTTTTGAAGATATGTTAATAAGGCCACTTTATTAATTTATCATTAAAGTATGTCACTTTTTAACCTTTTAATATATAATTATTTAATATTACCCTTTTGACTTTGCACTTTTTGCCTAGTAACATTAAATAATTAAAATAATGATTATTCCTTAAGAGGGCCAAAAAATAGGGACATCATGTTATGTCCTTTACCATTAGATGCTAGAGCTAGAGGTAAGGCAAAAAAATGTTCAAAATTGCAAAGATTGATTAATATTATCTCAATCTATCAACAACATGAGGAATGAATCATAAAAAAATTGGTTATTAATGAGATAAAGAGGAGAATTGGGAAGAGAGATACCTTTTATACATCAGTGGGAGACTACATTGGTGGGCAAATAACCAAATCCTTTAGTGTCCCTAATATAAAGGGTTAGGGCCAAAGGAGAACATCAATGAGCAGAGCAAAAAATCCCAAAAGATTGGAAATCATTGATGATGAGGCACACAAAAACATCTACAAAGAACATTTGAGAAAATAAAATAAAATAAAGGTTAAAACCAAGAGTTGTTAACATGATGAGGATGAAGTGTCATTCAATTAATTTTTAAGCATTAATGAAATCAATTTTGATGAAAATGGTCAATTGTTATGAACGGCTAGCCCACCCCATGCCTTCCCAAATAGCAATAATATTTTCAATGATGTAATGATTGTTGATTAAAACCAATTTGTTGTGGTTGGACAATAAGCAAAAGCAAATAGTGAATGCACAATGCCTAAGCCTTGGTTGTGAAACTATAGGAAGTATTTAAACTTGAGTAATTAATCAATAATTGCATATTTCTTCAAGGTCACTATCCTTGGGTGTGAATTTGAAATTTCCTTTATTTGTGAGAGATTAACGAATCAATGATGAAAGCTTCCTAGTAAACCCAAAAAATTCAATTCTAATTGTATCCCAAGGGCCTTATATAATCCACAAGGGAATCCATCATATCCCATAACTTTGTCATTGTCCATTGAAAAGTAACTTCTTATAGGTTTTCTAGAGTGAGGCACTAGTCATAAAGAGATGGAGAGCCATGTGGGGACGATACTCACACATTGTTGAAGAGATTGATCAATTTTAGGTGAAAACAATTATGCATGGAAAACATACAAAGAATATAGTAGAAAAAAGCTTGAAGAAGAGCAAGAAGTTTTGTAAGAACTTGTTGAGCTTCTTTAATGTGCTTAATCTTTTGTGAAACTTGGAAAGCTCTAAGGAATTAAAAAAAAAGTTCTTGGAAATAATATCCTTGATTTTGAGCCAATAAAGGGGTGCCTTATGCTTAGCTCCCCAAGTTGAATGACTATTTGTAAAGATGAGTCATGCACAATTATAGAGGAAAAAGAAAGAAAGTGTCTTTAGCTTAGTAGTGGCATGGAAAAGTTATAAGGTGGTGGTCGCATATAAGCAATGACAAAAAAATACTAAATAGTAGCCATAGGTTTATAGAAAGTGGGTTGTATATTTAATAACATCATTGCATCATTAGATCCAACCAATACCAAATCCAAGTATAGGCTTAGGATTCTAAATGCAAAGGATGTGAATCAACATGGGCTAATAACTCGAAAAGACATATACAAGTCGAATTATGTCTTGGGTGCCTTAGACCCCACCATTTGTCATTAATTGGGAAGTTAGATTGAAAAGTGGTCAAAATGGACATCATCTGACCAAAACTCCACCAATAATTGGCAATAGATGGAAAAGGAAAATAAAAGTTGTTCAAGGGTAAAAGTTCAAAATTGTATCAAACTTCTATTTAGCTTTGAAGTGATTTTAGACTAAATTGTTTTGCCTAGAACTACTTGAAACCTACGTGGCACAAAGTTTCAAGAAAAACCCTTTCACCCAAAACCATTAAATTGATATAATTGAATTTTAAAACTTAAACTAGGTTGAATTTACATGTAATATTTCAAGTTAAATATTTTTAGGCAAAAGAGTTATGTTTGAAACGTGCCTTTGCTTAAAATTATTGTGGCAACTTAACCCCTCTTTTGGGGAAAATTCGACAAAAAAACAACTTCTAACTCTAGATTTCTCCAATCATTTGTACTTTCATGAAAATCTAAAAACACCCTTCTCGTAGAACTCAAAGTCTAGAATCTATTTTTTTTATTATTTTAATTATGTTTTTTACAAAACATATTGCAATTAGATTATTATAATCAAACATGGGGCTAATTAGAAGTATATTTAAAATATTAAAATGCATTTAAAAAATATATGATGGACTAGGAGAGAATCCTCTCCAAGATGGCATAGTTCTTTTTCTTTTAACTATTAAAAATTAAAACAAAAGTTGAAATCTTGTGAAAACAATGATATTTTGAGTAAATATTACTTTACAAAACTATTAAAAAATAAATATTCATAAAACAAAATTCATGCACTAGCTTTTCAAGTTATCTTAGTGAGAAAAAAATCAATTGAATTTTTTGAAATTTGTAATACTTTTTGTGATGTCCCATTGACAATAATTTTAAAAAATAGCAATTAGAGTAATTCTCTTAAATTTATATTAAAAAAATATTCAACTAATTTTAAAAAAGAATTAAAAAATATAAGCATGCACTAGATTAAATGTTATAAATTTCATTAGTTCATATTATTTTAAAATTAAAAACATAAATGTCACTTTTAGGCAATTTAAGTTGAAGATTTATATTTGTGTCGACCATTTCCTTCATAAAAGTGTGACACAATCTTAAAATTTACCCTCAAACAATATGACCCTATAAAGGAGTTTAATAATTCTCTCCATACCAGCCCACAAATTTCTTTGCATACACCATACATATAATTGAGGGGGATGCCTCCAATATTCTTCACAAAGAACACATGTCTTTTTCTTCTTCTTGACAACAAGAAGTAGCAAAAGAAGAAGAAAAAGAATCAGAGAGAGCAATAATAAGAACAAGAGAAAGAACACGAAAAAGAGAAAGAATAAGAAAAAATACAAGAAACAATAATAGAAGAAGAAGAAGAATAAGATAAGCAGGCCCTGACGGCCTAATAGAACGGTACCAACCCCATCGGGGAGGGGGGAGATTATAGGGGCCCTTGGTACCGTCCCATTCGCCCTGGGAGGGAATCATAATTCTACAATATCTCCTCCCACATGAACACCCCTAGGGAATTCTAGTTCCTATCTCCTCGCCTAGCCCCGCGCCACCCAACATTTGGATAGAAGGATGGAAGGAAGGTTGGATGGTACCACGTGGATTAGTCGAACCCAACTATATGGAGAGAGTAGTCCTCTTGTCCTCCGAAAGCAGTTCAAGTCTTTCCTAGTTGGATTGTTCGGAAGTTGAATTCTATTATGTGAAGGATGTTGGATTGTTTCTATCTGGTGACTTCTCGACCACCTTCATTTTATTCCTTTTGCCGTTGGACTCTGAAGGGATACTGGTTCACCGTTTTCTATTGCATTCGCGAGAAACCTAAACTAGATCGTCTAACAACGAACATCTTATCTCATTCGGAAAGGGAAAAGCATTTCGGGGATGTCAACTCCGTGGTATATAAGACTGGCATCGTATTATCTCTTTCAGGCAGCTGTTATGACTGGATCGAGTGGGCCATCATCAATTCTTGTTCCAATTTCGATAGGTTATTTAGTGAAGGTGGAGCGACATGGTCAACTATAATAAGACCGGGGCCATAGTTGTGGGAGGGGGTGAAGGCTGGCCGGTAGTTAGACCAAAGATAGTTGTGCTAGCTAAAGAAAGTCCATCCTTCCTAGGGGCCATCCTTTTTCACCCCATTGAATAGGCCCATGTTGGCTGGGTTCTTCTTCTACACTATTGTTTCTTTCTCTTTTTCGTGTTCTCTCTCTTGTTCTTATTATCTTTATATATCTCTATCTCTCTCTCTCTCTCGTTCTTTTTCTTCTTCTTTTGCTATTGCTTGTTGTGAAGAAGTTATAGAAAAATAATTTTGCAATAAATCAAATTTAACTAAAATCCAAAGACTTTAAAAAATTGCTATAACTTACCAAGGTCTAGGTCACACATTCTCAAAAAAAGCTCTCAAAAATTAAGTGTTTTGCAACCTTAAGAACAAATTTATTGGAACCCCTAATTTAGTAATAAATCACTTAATTCTACTCCAATTCCTTTGAAATTTGAACTATAAGTGCCTCACTTAAAAAACTCAATAAAATTTAGAAAAAAAAATCACCAAAATTTGGGAGATATGCACTTCATAAATAAATTAGATAGAAACCCTAATTATGCAATAAATCGCTCAATTCTACTCTAATTCATTTGAAATTTGGATTGTATCTACTTGAATAGGTTCTTCAAAAACCCTTTAAAAATCAAAGAAAATTTTGCCAAAACCTAAGATATATGTGCTTCTAAAAATGAACTCCAAAATTGAGAAAAATGCCTCGCCTTCACAATGCCAAGATCATGATTTGATACCACTTGATATGAAACAACTTTCACAATAGAATAATATGATAGAAAATATGTTGAAAATAATTGATAATAATATGCCACTTTGAGAGGGAAACCTCTTAATCCACTTCAAGGGGGATACCTCTGATATTCTTCAACAAGAACATAATAATCAATATGATTTCAATATTTGTTTATATGGTGATACGATGATATGGGAGATTTTACTAGGTGGGTTTCATGACAACAAAATTAGAAATTACGGGTCAAGCAAAATGTGTTGTTTGCTGGATAATCCAAATAAAGTTCTACAAAGATGATTAAAATATGTTATGATAGCATCACCAACTTCGTGGAGTGTTGAACAAAGCGAAGTACTCAGTGGAATGTATTCCCCCACCTTAAATTAATTGCTAACGCCATCCAGGAGCAATTTCCTTTAAGGTAGAAAGAGTGATAAATACAAAATATGCACAAGAACTTTTTGAAAACCATATGCCAAGTGATATGTTCCCAAAAGCTACATCATAAAAAAGGGTTGCCCTATAATACAAATAAGTTAGAACAATGCAACGCATAACGATCAATACCATACAATGGCACGTAAGGGATCTAAAGGTCCAGGGTCAGTATGAATGTATGAGAAATAATGTGTATCAAAATGATAATTTTGAATTGACATAATTTCCCAAATACCATGGCACTACGAGTACAATGGAAGAAGAGCACATGAAAATAAATAAAAATAAATTTAGGTCAACATGAAAGGGACCTAAATGTCTCAACACTTTGTATTATCCCCAAAAGACATAAAAAGGACAAATAGAAAAATGAAGGTACATATAAAGAAATGTCACAACAGATTTGTTCCCTTACATCCTTATGCCAACAAGAGCATCAAGGATCATCCAAAGAGAACTAATAAATAAAATATACACCAAGCAATACATTACGAGGGTAATAATATATGTAAAATAACACAAAGACAAAGGGTACCACATATGCGAGCTGGTCTATAGCAAATTATTCACATCCCAATATTTCTCATCATAAAGAGATGGCAGACAACATGCTAGAGGAACTACGACGAGTGCAGTACAAGGAGAAGTGTCTAGTTTGACATGTGGTGGATCACTTGCTAGAGAAGGATCATCACACAAGCCCCAAGAAGCTAAGTTCATTGATTTTGTGAATATAAGGATAGTTTTGAATGATTTTCTAATGGTTCATCCATGTTATCATTTGAATCAATGTCGATATACTCCAATGGGTGTTATGGTAGTACTAGTAGTGTGGTCACGTGCACTATCTATCATAGAAGGAGATTTGAGAGGAGGGATAGAAGAATCTTGCGGACTGGATGATGGTGAAGGTGGTGAACTTTTCAGATTTTGGCTTGGTTGAGAAATGTAAGGCATAGGTTCAATGCTTAGGTGACAAGGGTGAAGTCAATTCAAGGGATGGCAAAGATGGGTGAGGTAGAGGGACCTCATCAGGATCTGATTGCATGGTATAAGGATCATTAGGTAAATATTTACGTCCTTCAGCAAGCTAGCAAGCCATAGCACAACATCATCTCTTGCATTCTTTCGCATTTTGATTTCATCACGTATGATTTTGAGCTTGTGTAGGGGGGCCTGGGTGTTTTCCAATAGAGTTTCCTTTTCTTCCTTTGTAGGAGGAACGAAAGGAACCATCAAATTTTGGGAGACAAAAAGAGGAGGATTTTTTGGCACACGAGATTACTTTCCTCTGGCATCCAAAGAGACAAGAGGAACAAAAGAAATCCCTGAAGTGTAAAGAGGTCTATGTTGTACCAAGAGTTTGCCTCATGGTCCGGGATAGGACGGTAGAGGTGGAACCTCAGCATAAACACCAGATGCTCGGGGTCGCTCGGGGTCGAGGGAGGATACCCAGTTGTTAGCCCCATTTTTGGTCATTGAAAAATTTAAAAAATCCCCTTTGGAAAATGCAAATTAAGCCTATGTTGGTTGTACAAATATGTTCTCTGGTTACCTGCAGATCGTTTATGAGTCTAGTTTCACTTTCTCATTAACACTGCTCTCACAATTGAATTCTCAAATATTGCAATTTATGTCCTCCTCCATGCAAATTAGATAATTGGTTGACAAATGAAGAGGCATCCATCAAAGCATAAACAGAGCATGTGAACTGTTTCAGATAATGTCATAAGGGAGCTAAGGTTCATGACAGCTAGAGTTTGCAGAGAAAGGCCATCATTTAGCCATTGCCGCATGGATTCCTGTTTCCAGGTTTCTATATGCCAATCTACATGGAGATCCAAAACCTTTAGCAATTAAGGGTCGAGTGTACAGGCAGTACGGTTGGGATCTCATATCATGAAATTTACATGGCCTGTTGCTATGATCTGTTAAATAGAGCAAAAGAACGAAAGAAATTCCAGTATTAGAGTATCCCGAAGGTCATGTGCAACTTCGTGGTCTTGCTCAGGATTCAATGGGGGAAACAGTTGTGCAATAATGACTGCCTTGGAGGTATGGGCGATGATGTGAAGTGGCTCGATTTTCATTTTGTAGAGGCACCACGATGTCGCGGGTAAAGTCAGCGGTGCGAAGGTTTATTCTCTACCTCTGTAACATCTATGTGGACCAAAAGCTTTTCCATTTGTTTAAACTGTGATGCCTCCTTTGAAAAGCATTGAATTGATGACTTTCGACCGTGGAGATAGCGGCAAAGGGAAAAAAATCTCATGTGATGCTCGCATTTCAAATGGATTGGAAGCTTATCTTTAATTCGACACCTGTAAATAATTTAATGGAAATGTCTGATATTGGTGGCCATTGGGAGCACATTTACTGCTCGGTTTCTTCACCAAACCCTCGCAATAATGAGAGTTTTGGAATAGGATTTAGACAGTGCTCTAAAAATTGCAAAAGGAATTCCCAGTCGCAGAGACACTTTGAAGAAGACAGATACGGTTTCAAAAGTATGGGACTTCAGTTGCTTTAGCTATCAATAAGGCCGCCGACACATCACTTCATGTGGAAAAGTGCAAAACAAAGCAGGCGGTATTTTGCTTGACAATGCAAACTTGGGCGGTGTTTTATGTGGTTCGCATAACCACCAAAAGTACCGCTTGTGATACAGTTCACCGAATACCATGGACAGTTTCGAAATGTTTATGACTGATATTAACAACAGAATGCCTCAAGAAATATGGTATTATGAAACGCCATGATTACAAGGTATAAGAATATAATGGTTTCATTAAAGGCAATGAACAGATATACAAAGGCTTGCATTCATGAATATGGTAAGGTTTGGAACATCTTTAGGCATTTGTGTGATCTCTTAGCTATCTCGATGGCAGTATAGGCATGGCATGAATTTATTGAAGCGGATTACCTCAATCATTAAAAGTTTGAGCAAGAGATTAACCGTTGACAATTTAAGTGCTATAAGGATAGGTTCTGCGTATGCATAAAGAATGCAATTGTAGCTCCATGCATTGTTTCTGCCTCGAAATGAACTTGAGAAGGGACGGCTGCACTCGCTACATTAAATGTTTTGAGAAAGATTAATGATTAATGATTATCCCTTTATGCACTCGTGATGTTCTAATTGTCAAGGAACAAGGAACAATGTCAAAGGATTATTTGTCAAGGAACAATGTCAATGCATTATTTGCCATTAGATAGAAATGTGAAACTCTTTCTAAGAATGTAGGTGTGCCTTTTTTAAAAGTAGGAAATGAAAGAAGCTTCAGAATTTGAAAAGTCATTGGTGACTGTTCACATTTTGTAATACCTCTCGGAGGGAAGACTTTTTCTGATTCCTAACATAATTATAAATAGGAATGTAATCGCAATGGGGGGATCCTTTTTTTTTTTCAGTTGAACTGTTCGAAGGAGAGAGGGCAGATGATTTTCCAGTCATAATCTTTTGTACAGAAACATTCTGAGCCTGTGTGCTCAGTATTTGCATCAGAGGAATAAAAGGAGACATTAAATCTGTGTGTTTATTTGTATTTCTTTTGATTGCAAACTTCCTGTGTCCTTTGTAATCTTTTTTTGATGTTCCTTCTGATATATCAGATTATGTATGCGTTTAACACAGAATCATTGAGTTCTAATTAACAAATTTGTTGGGAAGTGGTCATTATCCTCTCTTTTTGCTTTTGTTTATGGGTATGGAGTAAATGATATTTGTGTCTTTTTCTTTCATCCCTTCTTTATTTATCTTATCCATCACATTTGTGTCATTTTTATACTACAAATGTTAGTGTAGCTTTTGTTGGTTTCGGGTTAAAAGCATACAATAGTTTATTTAAGTTTGTTTCTATTTCTTGAATATCATATGAGGGAGCTGTACCTCACTAATTCAGAGGGTAATTCCTTTCCTAAAGAAAGTAATTATCTCGAGCTGTTAGAACAGAGGCACCTATTCGAGCAAAGAGTTGATATTATCTTGAGGTGCCCAATCTATTTACTAACACCAGTTCAGGTCGTGATTTATTCACTACCTATGGCACAAGAGGAATGAACATCATAGCCACAAGAGACTGAGGAGCCTCAAGGGTAGCAATCAGAAGGGTAGATGAGGTATTGTTGATATATAGTTAAACAATGTGGCTAGCTTTGAATTTTTGATAGGAGAGAAAAATAACATAATTAGGAGGTCAAATGGGTTAGGCAAACTAGAGCTCAAAAGTAATCAAGGGAAAAGTTCCCACAAAAATAGAAGGGCCTAAACCCACTATGATGTATAGTGTGCACTTGTCCTTTAAATGGAAACTTTAGGCATTTATGGATGATTGAGGGGACCACACTCATCTAAGTAAGCCATGGATGACCCAACTTCACACAAAATTGATCCAAGGTAGGAATTATGACAAAAGGTGCATCCCGTCTTTTTGGTTTGACCTAGACATAGACGGCCAAGGTACTAATGGTAGGGTGAATGGAACCATCATGTACTCTTATTGAGACTTTTGATTGCTCATACTTGTCTTGGTACAAATCATGAACATAAAGGAATTCTTCCATCATTAAATTCACTAAACATACCAGATCAATGAGTAATCCTTGTGTGGGTTTGTCATTAATTCTAGCTGTAATGTAAAGAGGATCATCAAGTACATCAATAGAGGCATTGAATATGGGTAAAGGTAATATACAAAAGGATTTTAGGTCGTTCTTGGTGAGGGAAAACATCTATCATGACAACTACATTATCTAATGGTTTAGTTTCATGATCGAAGGTTATGGAAGTAGGCAATTTGTCAACTGATGGCTCAACAAGATTAGCAAAATGGCTAGGTAATGGGTTGGTATAGATTTGCAAATTTTGATTTGACAATGCAATATAGATTTATTTCCTTTAGCATTCATATTTTCCACCTGAATGATATTTGAATCAATGAGGTCATCCACTTGATGCTTAAGAAACATGCATTGCTCAATATTACGCCCAGGTGTTCGATGAGATTGACAAAAGGATTTTGGGTTGAAAGGAGAATGTTAGGGTTTGATATTTTCATGGGATGAATGGGAAGAATTTGAATTAAGTTATTGTTAAGAAGTTGTAGCATAATGGAATGAAAAGATTCAAAAAGTTATGAGAATTGTTGTTTCCTTGGTTTAAATTGATAAGGGGTTGCAGAAGAAGGTATTGCAACTGCAACTTGTGCTTGGTTATTGTTGGAAGAAGGAGAATTTATCTTAATAAAGTTTTTGTTTTGTTTCTTTAAAAATGATTGATAATTATAAGTAGCAACCTTAGATTGACCAAGAGGAGTTGATGAGGACAATCTATCACATTGGCTAACTAATAATTGGTAGTCACAAAGAGTCATGTAGAGATGTGTGAATGAAGGATATCACATCAATAGAATATTATCCCAATATTACATCAATAGAATATTATCCTAAATATTTCTAATGAAAACTCATTGCATGTCAATATCTGGAAGGGAATATGAGATTTGAAAGAAAAGGGCTTAATATCACCCTATAAAGTCAACCACTTTCTCCTTGGCTCCTTGCTTACAATGAACCAAATCAGTCAATGTGACTTGAGGTCCAATATTAGCTTGGAAATGTTGAATAAATTGATTGACAAATTGTTGAAAGGAGTGGATTGATTTGTTATATAATGAACAAAACTAATCCAAGGTTGTGTCTTTTATCAACCGAGGAAAAATCTTGGGTAAGAGAGCATCTTTGAAGAGGAAATCACTAAATAATGTGGTAAATGTTTAGAAAATTGTTAAATTAGGATCTCCCTTTCCATTGCACTTCTCAAAATGGGGCGTTTCAATGTTTGTGGTATTGGAGTTTTTAGAATTATGAATGAAAATGGGTTATGAGTGAGGCATGTTGGAGGATTGGATTGAGATTGATTTTGATTCATATTGGATGTTTGTTGTTGTAAAGAACTTACATTTTGTAAGAGTTGGTCAATGACAAGATCAATTGGTGAGGGGGTTTGATAATTGGTAGAATGTGAAGGACTAGTGATAGAATTAGGTGGGTTGACATTTTGGTAAGTGAATTGTGGAACATGTTGGGAAATAGGTGGGTTGAAATTTTCAGAAGTAAATGGGAGGTTAGAAGGTGGAACAAATTCATATTGATTTATAGGATTTCCACATGTAACCCTAAGACTAGTGTGAATATTATTACTAGATTGTGCAATAGGAGTTATAACAGGAGAAGTGAATGTTGGAATATGAGATGTGGTCATGGGTGTTGACACTTATGTCCTTATTTGGTTTTGAGGAAATGCATTGTTGAGAATCTTTGTACAACTAGCTAATGTCATAATGTTTGAATCCACTATGTGAGCTAGGCTATGTAGAACTTCCACACCTTTTGAATACAATTTCCTATGGTTTTCTATACTTGAGGGAAAACTTCTCTGCCAAATATTCTACACTCAAGAATAGTTGGAGATCGACCAAGTCCATGTCTAGAATTTGAAGTTGATCTTCAAGAATATAGGCCACAAAGTCATCAAACCCAAGGAATTCATGAAGGGATTGTGTGCCAAATGTCATTAGAAAGGTAGGAGTGAGATCTAAAGATGATTATGTTGTAGAAGTTCCTTAATTGAAAGAGTTAACAAACTCAGGCTCAACATTCTAGAGCTAGTCAAAGCAAGGGAAGCCATAAGTTGATAACTTTGTCTCATAAGAGTGTTGGATATAGAACGCTAGGTCGTGAGACTCATAAATCAAGTACATAATTCAATACACATAAATGTTCCTAGGAAGTAGAAGATGGAAGAAAATAGAATAAATTGATTACAAGATGGATATGTTGATGATATGTTAGAATAATAAAAGAGGTTTTAGGTTTGAGTTTTGCAGTAACAACAAAGAACAAGAATTTAAATGCTTTATTTTCTTCTAAACATACAATGCTTGAAAATGTAAATAGGATATTCACATAATCTAATGCCTTGATCAAGCAAATCATATTACAAAATATATATGCAATTAAAATGAAAATATTTATAAATGTATGCGGGAAGTCGGGTTCACCAAAATGTTAGATGTGACATATGAGATCTAGGCTAGATGCCCTCACCTAAATCAATCCTTTCACACCTTTAACATTCAGGGACAAAAAATCAACCAAGAGATCTTGTTTGACTATTCTCCTCAAGGGAGAGCCAAATACACTGGTTAGGGTTTTGGTTTCTTTTTGTTGTGTGTAATGATTGATGACAAGATGTATTGAACTAGGTGAATTAAGATTGAATTGTCTAAATATGATAAATTTTAAAATTATAGAACATAAATTTAAAATAAAAAAGTAGATTTGAAGTGGAGATACAAAGAGGAACCTATCACTAAAATTTGGCATAACAGGATAGGGGCACTAGGTGCCCTAGTCTAGAAGTGTAAAAATCTAGGGTTTCAAAGCCTGTATAGGTGTAACTATGTTTGAAGGTCTTTGACAACATAAACTAGGATCTGAAGTCTTACAAAGCTTGGGTAATCCACATGCCCTAATTTGTTGATGATAAGCCCATGAAAGCATGAATTAGGATTTTGGAGCCGTCAAAAGAGCTGATAGGTATAATCCACTTCACAAAGCAACAACTTATAAACCTACAATATGGACAAAGGGAAAAGGGTTGTGTCATATAGGGGCTTTCCTTGGTTAAACCCTGTGTTGGTGTTTCCACCTCCACAATGACTATGATGATGGATGATAAAGAGTGCAATATCTCAGGGCATTAGAGGCAAAGTAACAAAGAAAATGATAATGAAACACAAAGGGAGCTTACCACTAAGGTATGAAACCCTTTTTGGATTGATGTAGTTATACAAATCTCACACAAGGAGGATGAAGAAGTATCCTTGAGATCTTGCAAGTGTTAGTGCATATATAAATAAAAAAAACAAATAAGAAAAATCATACAATTCTGGAACATGAATTTTCCAATGAGTTGTAGATTGTAATGAGCTTGAATTATGTTGTTGATCTTATACTTATTCTAGTTTTGATTTTACATTAATTTCCTTAGGTTGCTAGAGAGAGATTAAAATTGATTAGAGAGTTAAAAGGGAGGGAAGAACTTATATATTATATGAATCCAAACATATTATGAATTAACCATTAAGATAGGTCAACAAATAAATTTGAATTAAAGACATTAGATTTCCACAATCCATGTCATTAAAGTATATTGTTTTTGGATTCAATTATGTATTTGTTTTTGAATCAACGTTTCGAATCACACTCAGTGATCCATCATCAGGATGCAAAAAGAGATGGAGTAGAAAATGTAGATCCAAACCATTTATAAAGGAGGAGGAAGGGAAAATTTACACAAGAATCAAGGAAACCAACAAAAGCAAGAGAAAAAATAAAGTATTAAAATAATAACAAAGAAAAATCAGATAAAAAGAAAATCCCAATGAACACAAAATAGAGAGAGCCATCAATCACTAAGAAAAATAAAATAAAAAATAAACAAGACAAGGAGAAAAAATAAAGACAAATAAAGAGGTGAACAAAATTAATAGAAATAAAAGGAGAAAAGAAACCAAAAAGAGCCAATAAAAATAAAGCGTTAAGATAGCGGATAAAAATAAAAACATAAAAATATAAAAAAGCAAGAATAAAATGAAGAAAGATGACTAAAACAAACTTAAAAACAATAGAAATGGCAAAAATAAAGATAATAGAAAGAAAGAAAATAAAATTGTAAAGATAAATAAAAGGAAATAAGAGAAACATAAAACAAGAAAATAAAATAAGATTACAAAGAAAGACATGTCACAAGAAAAAAAAATTCACACCATGAAATAAGCAAAATGTCAAAAAATGTCATCGATGTATGCCCCCACTTTAAAGTGGTTGCTAACACCATTATTGTGAGAAATTGCTTTAAAGTAGCCAATGTTTTTCCCTAAGACATAAGAGATTTCCTTAGAAAACCCTATGCCAAGTCATATGTTTCCAAAATAAAGCTACACCATGAAATAAGAAGGGTGGATTGCCCCACAAAAATACATAAGGGATCTATTGATTCAGGGTCAATATGTCTTTGCTACATTGTTGTTTTAAAGCTTAGAACTATCATCATTCCCCAAATACTCATAGAACTGGAAGAATGACACAAAGAGAGCGAAAACAAAGAAAAAGCCTTTCAAGTCAACATGGAAGAGACCTAAATGTCTTGATGCCTTGTGTCATCCCCAAAAGGAAAACACATGACAAATGAAAAAGATAAATTGTTTACAACATAGAGAAGAATGTAGGTACAAATAGAGGAATGCACAAAAAGAGAGAGAGGTACATCAAACAAAACATCACGAGGGATCACATTACGCACATGTAATCACATAGAAAAACATGAAAAAGCAAAAGACTAGTAAGGCACATGTGAGTCAACCTATAGTAGGTCATCTGCATCCCAATCTCGGTTTGTACAAATGGAAGGTGGAGAACTAGCCAAAGGGACAACAATGTGTACCAAAACTAGGACAAGGATAACTAACCTATGCCCCCACTAAGTGCAAGACAAGGATGAGCCAAGATGGATGATGAAAATGAGCTCCTTACAATAAAGAGAATAATTTTCACTGAGTGTATGACATGTAATAGTGAGAATGTGAATACAGGCTACAACTATTATATGGCAAGGAACAAAATGCATGCTTTTAAGGGACTATTTATATGATATCAAATTTTTTAAATATTTGTTTTAAATCACGACAGTCATCAGTACTATGTCCAAGAATTCTATGGTATCGACAATGTGGAACATTTGCATCTTTAGGGTATAATTTTGGATTTTTTTCTCATGGGTGGTAATGTTATAAGTCCTTGGTTTAGAAGTATTTGTAAAGTTCTTTCAATGGGAGATGGTAGACAAGGGAATTGTAATTTCTTTAGTTTGTAAGGCCTTCATTGCTTGCTAGATTCACCAACTTCTCTAGGTGGATATAGAACAGGAGGACCCAAAATAACCTTGTCTTCTTTATCATCATTACGAGGCATTGGTTGTTCTTTAGGAAGGAGGACACCTATGTCAGGAGGAGGACCTTGATATCCTAACCCTTTGGTATCTTTAGTTGGTATTTGTTCTAAGAGTTGACGAATTTCATGTTCACTTGTTGTATCACATCCTTGTTTACTTAAAATCATGAATCCTTTTCCATATGTCTCTTCTAGATTGATAGGAGTATTTGTTACTTTGTTAGCATAGAATGGTTGAATGTTTTCTTGACTAGAGGAACTAGGTTCACCTATTCTAGGGAACTTAGGCTTAGCTTGTGAATCAATTTTAGGATTTAAAAGACCAAACATCTCAAGTTGTGTGGGTTGTTCATGGAAAGATAGAAGGATGCATTATTCTCAAGATTGTTAAGGCAATCATTTATGAATTCATTCATGCTAGTATCATCATCTCCAATGATGTCAACATCACAAGGAGGACATGCATTAGGAGTTGTGTGAGCATGAGTAGGTTCAATTGCATTAGGGTCATTGCGAAAAACACAACTTGAAATATCAACCAAAGAGATCAAGGACTTCCACATATTGCTTAAACGCTTATCCATTTTTAGATTTTTAGATCTAAACATAGTAATTTGCTAAGTATAAAATACAATAAACTAAAAAATGAAATGTTGTGAATGTAATTTTGAATTTTGATAATGAACTAAATGAAGAAAAATAAGCTAGATGCAATGAATTGAATGAAACAACAAATCAAAAAACAAAAACAAAAATGCAACAACAACAAATAGAAGCCTAAAACTGAGATTTCAATTTCCAGAAAATTCAGACTAGGTCCTGATTAGGGACTCATTCTTTTCCAGTAAGGGAAAATGGGTTCTGGTTAAGGATTTTTAAAATGTTTTGACTAATTTCTGTGTTTTTTTCAATGTTTTTCATATGTTAGAAAGTTTAGGTCAATCCTGATTAGGGACTCATTCACTAGTAAAGGAGAATGGGTCCTTGATGAGGGTTTTTAAACTATTTTTCGATGATTTTATGTTTTCTACAATGTCTTTCAGTTTCAAGTTTGAGACAATAGCTTTTAGTTTTAGATTTTTTGGAAGTGCAATGTGAAAATGTAATGAAATGGTGAATGCAAAGACCTAATTTGAAATGCAATTTTTTATTATTTTCAAATGCAAAGTTATGAGATCTAAATGATATGCAAAATTACTAATTTGTTTTTTGTATTTTTTGGATTTGGAGAATGCCAAACAATGCAATTCTAAACCTTAAATGAGATGCAAGTTTAAATTCAAAGTAAGAAACCCTAAATGAGATATAATTCAATGCAAATGAAATGCAAGTGAATGTAAGATCTAACCTAGGATGAGAAGAAAGACTCCAAGATCAGAAAATTACAATATCCAATAAGTCAGGTTCATCAAAATGATGAACCACTAATATTTCCCATAAAACATGTGGTTTTGTGTATGATATGATGCAAATAATAATAAAAAATCAATCCTAACTATTATAGAAACTATGAGGGGAGTTTTTAGAGGCCATAATGATGTGTACGTTGTTGCAAGAAGGCCATTTTTAGGTCACAAAGGACTCATTCGCCTTTAGTGGCGAATGGGTCCCAATTAGGGCTTCTAAAAATTGAGATCCGGGTTCTATTCTTCAAGATCTACACTCTCAATTCCTCGGTGATCATCTCCCAAAAACTTGAAACAAACTCTGTAGCTTCATTTTTTTGTTCTTGCAATGTAGGTGACAACTTTGCAACTTGACAACTTTGACAATTTTGCTCCAATCTTGTTCTCCACTTGATCTTCAACCTATAAGTCTGCAAACACACATTCAAGAGGAGAAAAACTTGTTGATTTTTATTGAATAGGGTTTTGCCTAAGTCAAACCCCTTTTAGGTAATTAAACCAAATGATGAAATAATGAAATTGAAGTGTGAAACATGAAATATGAAATTATAATACCTTGGAAGTTGTCTTGGAATGTAAATATGTAAACTAACATGAAGTGGCCATGTAGAATGTAGATCTTGATATCAAATTAGATATGAAACAATGCTTGCAAATAGATCCTCAATACTACATCAATAACATAAGCTCAACAACATGCTTGAATGCACTATGCCTTTGACATGATGATATGACCTTGAATTTCTGCAATAAACTCTTGATAATCTACCTTTGAATGCTTTTGAAATGCTCTATAATGCTCTTGTGAAATATTAGGATTCTCACTTGAAAATCTTAGATGAAACTATGTGAATTAACCTCATATTTATACTAAATGTAGAGATTAACCGCAAAATTCAAATAATTCAAGCCGACATTAGATCTAGGATTGAGAATAATTAGAATCCCACCACAAATCAATTCAAAAAGGGTTTTCCTAAGTGAGGAGGACCCATTTGCCACTAAAGGCACAAATGGGTCCTAGCACAACTTTCTAAGACCATGCTTTTGGAGGGGGGCTAAAATAACATCAAAAAACCATGTCAAAAATGCTAGGAAAGGGGTGTCTTATGTGGATAGGACCCATTCACCACTAAAGGCGAATGGGTCTTGGCACAACTTCCTAAGACCATGCTTCGGGGGAGGGGTGAAAAAACATCAAAAGCCCATGTCAAAAATTCTAAGAAAGGGGTGTCCTATGTGGAGAAGACCCATTCGCCACTAAAGGAGAATGGGTCCTAGCACCATTTTCTAGGACCTCAAATTTTCCAAATTAAATGCTATGCAATATCATTATTGGGTGTCAAGATAGATCTTTCAAACAATGTAATTAAGAGGGCTTAAATTTGAATTAAAGGAGCTAATTAAGCTCAATTACAATTAATTAATGAAACCCTAGATAAGTGTGAAAGTGTAATGCAACACTTTACAACACCTTAAATGAGGTACAATTTAAGTACATTTAATACAAAGGGCCCTAGATTCAATGTGAAGGTGTACAACACATTACAACATTAAATCAAGGCATTATTAGGTTAATTCCATATCACTTATTCCCAAATTAAGCATGAAAAAGGATTACTTTTTTGACGCTACAAGGTTAATAAAAATTGAAGTAGGCTAGCTTCAAAACACCAAAAATAAGGAACACGTGCATATTACACTTGGAGGAAAAAAATTGAACTAAATCATACATCCTCCTAGTGAGAATGCAGAGTGTGCAATAACACTTCTTACAAAACAACAATTAAACCTAAAATGTACATGATTTTACATAGAACCTTAAAAGAAAGGTTTGAGACACATCCCATTGACTAGGATGGCAAGAACTTCACCCTCTAACCTAGAAATATTGAATGAATTAGCCTCTTTGTAGTTGGTGATGATATATGGACCACTCTAGATGGCATCAAACTTTGTGTATCCTCTCAATTTGGCTCTAGCAACATCCCACTTCAAGATGAGATATCCCCCTCTAAAAACTTGATCTTTAACCTACTTGTCAAAGTTTTTTTTGGCTTTTTTTATGCTTCTCCAATGAGATCATAGTTGATTTCCTCAAATCCTCTATCTTAGTCAACTCAACCATCCTAACAATTCTCACATCTTATTCCTCCAAATTTAATTATTGAGCCAACTCTAATGAAATAAACTCCAAGGATAGGAGTAGTCTATCATCTCTCCCATAGACTAGAATAAAGGAGAATTACCAATTGCCATCTTGGACATTATCTTATTATCCCAAAGGGTAAATATGATCTTTGTATGCCATTGCTTTTGGTTATCTCCATAGTCCTTTTCATGACTCTGATCATATTATTATTGGTAGATTCTGCTAGACCATTACCTTATGGAAGTCTTGAAAAACACATTATATTTCAAGGCCCAATTAGAAACCATAAAACTAGTAAATACTTTAGCATTATCATAAATAATGATATGGGGAGTCTCGAATCTAGTTACAATATCCTCCAAGAAGGTTGATTTTGTAGCCTCCTTGAGTGGAATGTCCTTTATCCACTTGTGATGAAGAACCATTTATGGACACCACTAGACATAGGATTAACCATGCTAGTGAAGTCTAGGCCCCACTGTGAGAAAGGTTGATTTTCCTGAATGGGTTGAAGTGGAAGGACAACCAAAAAAATTTACCAATGAAAAAAAACACATTTTTTTCATATTCTAACCTATGTATGAGCATATTTGAACAAGGTGGGCCAAAATCAGCTAGACCTCATTATTTTTATGGTACTAACCCTAGGGTAAAAGTGACATCTAACTATTCTTTCATGGAATTTGCTAAGAATTCTATCAACTTGATCTTCCCTTGTGCATCTTAGCAAAACTCCATCTAAATTTCTTTTGAAAAGAATGCCACATATCAAAACATATGGGATAGACTACAATCTGTAGTGTCTCTTCTTAATCATGTCTAGTCCACAAGGATATTCAATAATAGATAGAAAAATTTCTATATCTTCTATCCATGAGTTCTCAACCACTATTATGAATGATATAATATGAGTCATCTTGATTTGTTACATCATTAACAAGCTATTCCAAAGGCCTCTTCTCCTAATCATCTTTGTATCCTTGATCTAGTGACATCATATTCCAAGATTTTAGTCACCCAAATAGCCCTCTTTTCACCTATCTCAACTCCCATTATGAAATATCTCAATCTAGGATTAGAAACCAACACTTTGATATGATTATTAGCAAGCATATATAATATTTCTCCTTGAATGATATAATATGAGTCATCCTGATTTGTTACATCATTAACAAGCTACTCCAAAGGCCTCTTCTCCTAATAATCTTTGTATCCTTGATCTAGTGACATCATATTCCAAGATCTTAGTCACCCAACTAGCCCTCTTTTCACCTATCTCAACTCCCATTATAAAATATCTCAATCTAGGATGAGAAACCAACAATTTGATATGATTATTAGCAAGCATATATATGAATTTGTTAAGATCTCTCATAATGAAAAATACTTTTTTTTCCATAGAGGTGTACCTCACTTCATAATATTTGAGTGTTAAACTAAAAAAATCGATGATTGATCCAAAAATTTGTCATTCTGCTGGGTTAGGAAAAATGTAATGCTACTTTCTCCTCCATGAGAATAGAGGACAAAATGTTTCTCAAATTTTGGGTTCATAGGTGTAGGGGCTTGGGCGATTTCTCTTTTGATTTTTCCAAAACTTTATTTTCCCTCTTTGGTCCACTTGAAAAAATTCTTCTTAAGCATTAATGTGAGATTGTTGGGTATCTTTTCATAGTTAGGAATTAACCTTCTAACAAAATTTATCTTGCTAATGAAAGATTGCAATACCTTTTTATGAGTCGGTAAAGAAAGAGATAAAATAGTTGATACTCTTTCGGGATCTATAGAGATATCTTCCTTTGATAATATGTGGCCCGATAAATTGCCTTGAGGGACAACCAAAATATACTTCTTTGGACTTAGTGACACCCAAACTCTTTGCACCTTTGAAACACCTTCTCAAAATGCTCCATGTTATTTTCACCAACCTTTGAGAAATAGTTATGTCATCCAAATATATTAGGATAAACTCATTTATGAACCCCTTAAATAAAATATCTATGGATTTTTGAAAGGTAGCACCAACATTAGAGATACCAAAATGATTTTTTCATAAGAAAAGGTAGGCTATCTTATATCTATCTTCCTCTTCTATAGAGATCTGGTTATAACCTGAATAACCATCTAGAAGTGAAAATATTTTAGCACCTGCCACAATTTGCGAAATTTGGTCCATGGAAGCTAGAGGGTAGTGGTCTTTTAAAGATGCTTTATTCAAGTCCCTAAAATTAACAAAAAGCCTTATGTCTCCACTTTTATTTCTTATAGGTACTAAGTTGTCCACCCAAGAGGATTATTTGATGGGGAAAGTAATTTTCTCATCAGGTGTTCGATCTTGGGATTTATTGGTATTTGATTTTTCCTCATAGGCTTGGTGTCAAGGTCTAAGTCTATGGCATGTTGGGTAACACTGGGATCAAATCCATTAAGGTCTTCATAGCTCCACGAGAAATTATCACCATGATTTTGTGACAAATAAATGAAGGTTTTCCTCTCCATGTCTATACATACCTTTTTAAGCAACATATCTTTATCTTGGGAGACCATAATTTTTTGGTAGTCTTCCTCCTTGGATTTCATTCTTTTCTTTTCTCCTTTGAATTCATCATCATGATTAAAAATGTCTTCAAGGGTGATTAATCCTTTTGGTAGCTTGTTAGTTTTCATTTGCATAATTTGATCATCATAATTATCTTGAACCTTGAAAACATGATTGATGAAAATTCAACCTCATTCTAGATGTAGATAGCTATTTATTTATCACTATCAAATATTTTCCAAATCACATCATTATTCAGGATAAATGGTTCAACCACCACTTTATATGTTGACGTTGACTTTGAAAAAGGTTTGTAGGTGGAGAAAATTGAGATCCGACTGATGATTGTTAATTATATTCAAAATTTAGTTTTATTGGGACCACTTGTAGATTTATAGCATCAAAATTTTAATATGATCCCAAATTATATGTCTATAGGCCCTCAATAGTGTGTTCTTAGTAGTAGATCTCTTTCTTACCTAGTTGACTACTAATTCAACATCTTCAAACACTTAGAGCTATTAAAATTTCTTCTTGTGAGCTAATGACAAATCATGGATTAATGTGTCATACTCTGCTACAGTATTTGTACAAGAAAATTGTAGCCCATGTGAATTTTTTTTTTTTCCACTTGGATAGATCAACAACATACTTATTTTTTTGTGAAAGGCATTAAGCCTATATATATTGATATGAAATTAGATTTACAAAATAAGAGTTCAATGACTCTTAATAGCCAAATATATCAATAGAAAAGCTTGTAGTTGAAAAAACATTTTCCATTCCAATCCCATACTGATTAATTACAAACACCCGCATCTACCCATCCTCATCATCCTTCACCATTCATAACAAAGAATCAAATTGACCTATTTTCTAATCCCCATTCACAATTTTTCTGTACACATCATCATCTCCTTCCTATTAGGTCCCACAAAAGTCAATGCCATGTCTTTTTTGTGTCGAGTGAACATTAAAGCAACTATATTCGAAAACTTGAAGTCTCATCGATTAAGTTCCCATCGGGCCATCAAAGAGACTCTAAAAAAACTCACTCGATAAAAGGTCTCCTCGATGAAGATTTATCAAAATTGCATTAAGACTTTCATTTCTATTCCATTAATATCCATATATCCCTTCAATGAAGAACCTTCACATCATCCCCGCTTAATCATTCGTTGTCACCTGTCAGTCATGACATCACCATTCTTTGTTGTCATCACTTAGCCTGGTCCCACTTGGGTTGTTGCATCGAAGGGACACTAAAGCAACTCCTAATATCTAGAAGTCCCTTTGATCACTTCACAACAATGATGTGAAGTGAAGTGAGAAATCACCATGTGTTACCTGCAAAACTTAGACCCACTTCATTCACTGTGCCCCATCCGATCTTCACCAGCTCAATCTCCACCATTAATCTCCAATCCTAATTTTGATTTTTGCACCATGAAAGAATATCCTCCATAAACCATTTGGATCATATTATTGATTGAGTGAAGAAGGTATAATTGATTTCTCTTATTGTACCATATATGTACCTAATCTAGTCATTTCAGTAGTTTCAAATAGATCAACATCATAATTTTCTCTAATCCATTGATCAAGCAAGAGATCATGAACTCAAAGAGGTGATGTGACTGACTCTGTAGGCCCTAAATCACTTTTTTCTTCCTCTTGTATCATGAAGTTTGGAATACTAGGCTTGATATCATAGCTTTCTACATGATAATTTGATATAGGCTCGACTCTAATGGTAAACCCCGTCATGTGCCTTGTTCTTAGGATCATGTGAGACCAATCAAAATATAGGTACCCACTAATATTAGTTGTGAAATCTCTTAACAAACAATTGGAAAATATTGGAGGTAAGTCAATAATTGATATCTCTTGACTAAAGGTCAAATTTGGACAATGATGAATCATTAAATCCTCCCTCTTTTAATCAATACCATTGTATTTATTGAAGTACCATCTAGTTCTAATACACCTTTAGAAATTGTAATGTATTCAATGCCTAGTGTATCTGCTATCTTCTTAGGAATAATTGAAATGCTAGCTCCCAAGTCTATCATGTAGTTGTGAATCAAGAACTTACCAATAATTAGAGACAAATAAAATGGAGGTGGTTACTTCACTCTACCTTCTTGTTCCTCATTTGGTTGAATGAGGCTGATTGGAGTCTTTTCCCTTTGGTTTGTTGGTTTAGTTGATGGAAATTGTTTCAAGGCATCTCACAACAATTCCCTCTAAGATGGAATAGATAATGCATCCCACATGAACATTCAAGTTCATTTATTCATTTGTTCTACAATGTTCAGAGGGTTGATTGTTGGTCTATACACTGAAGGCACCCAAGGTCCTCTCTTTGGTTGTTTTGTAGTTTGTTGAGGAACTCATGAGGAATATGATAAATCCTTTGTAGTAGTAGACCTATTGGTTTTATTTATCTTTGTAAGATACACCATAGGCTCCCTTTCTTTAGAAATAGGCTCTTTCTACATGAAATTAGGTGTGGGGATGTTATCTAAATGCCTTTTATTTTAGCTTGTATTGTTTGTGATGCTATTTATAGGTAAAATAGAAATATTTGTGGGCTAATTGACTACATAATGGTCCTCTTCCTCCAAAACATGATTTTTGATTTAGGTCCAACCTCTTGAGACACATCATTATTAGGATTTGCAACCTTTGGTAAATTTTCTTGCTGAATTAGGAAATTTTGCACCATCAAGGCCTATCCTTGCACAACAATTGTGCAAGTGGATAATCTATGAGGCTAATTATAGGGATAACACAATTCAACCTCTTGATCCATATTATTGCAGACTGGCATGAGGGTTTTACTTGTGCCAATAATAGGATTTGTTGCACTAGATGACTAACTTGTAGAGATAAATTTGGATTAACACCTTGGTATTTGTTAGGCTGATAGGCTTACCCCTAATTCTAATTTTTATTTGGTTGGTAAATTTGATTATAAATTGGTCATTTTATTGGTCATTTTTCCATAAAAGTTTTAATATCATCATCATAATTTGAAATATTGTAGGTGGAAGTGGATGAAGGGGTCTTAAACTTAGGAAGATAGGTAAGAGAAGGATGATTAGGTGTAGGAAACTCTAGAAATATAGGGATAGGGGTCTAGGAGTTAACTTGTTGGATTGAATTAAGCAGTTCTCAACTCTTATGGGAATATCATAGGCATTTGGTAGCATGATTCTTCCCATTTATTGGATCATGATAGTTATATTGCTATTCAAAGATTTTAGGTAGTACTATTGACATTGTTTTGTTATGTCTTCAAAAGTGGGATTTATTAAAGCTATATTAAAATATTATAAGATTTATTAAAAATGAAGAAAAATAGGAAAAAGTAAAATACATATTAAATCAAGTCATTTTGGATGCCAAGTGCAAAAATTGTTTTCGGTTTCTTTATCTCACATTGAAAGAGAATGACTTTAGGGTTTTCTGGTTGTTGGTATTGAAAAATTCTTGAGAAAATATTATGGCATGGCATGAGGATAGTTGTTGCATGTTCCATTGCTCAACCACGTTGTAGGGTATCAACATGTTTAATGGATTCATGGATGGATCGTGAAAGTTTCCAGAAGCTTATTCATGCCTTAACCTTATATTCTAAGCTATGATACTCAAATTGATATGTGGTATGTGTTCTTACCTTGCTAAGTATATGTGTTTCCATTTTAAAAGGAGAGTTTTGTTGAGTCATCCAAATATCTATTAATAAATGATAGATTCTAGAGACACATATCATATTAATAACCTACTACATGGGATTTATAGAGCATATAGTAATCATAAAAATCCCTTCCTTGAACAAGTTTAGAAATAGGGTAAACATGAGAAGTCATATAATAGGAGACAATATACAATTTTCATTCACAGTATTAGCAGGTATGATCACTACCAAGGGTTGTATGAGAAAAATTTAAAACCTTTCCAGATCCATATCATGCTTTTCTAAATCTTCATCATATGCCCACATATGTTTTTCTATCTTTGTTTAAGAGTGATTTGAGTTTTATGTAGGTGGTCATAAGAAAAGCTTGGGTTGTCAAATGCATAAGATAGTCCCAACATTTTCATGGGTCATTTTAAAAAATTGTGAGGGTAGTCTAAATTCTCTTTTAAGGAAAGGTCATGGTGAGTAGTACAATTTCCTCGTTGAAGTGAATGGTGAGAAATGAGAGGAGAAGTGTTTATTAAAAATGAGCAACTGGGGATGTAGTATATGGGTTTCAATGTGTAACGATGCATTGCATAGTGGTAGAGTTCTCAAAGGTAAAAATATAGAGATGTCCAAGGATAGTATTGAGTAGAGAAAAGGTATTGGAGTATCAAGAAGGCACTAGAATTGTTTGACAAAGTGATTTAAGAAAATATGACCTCATAAAATACCATGTTGAGTGTAATCCCACATAGAAAGAAGACATGATAATGCCCATGTATTAACAGTCATAAACCAAAGAACCAAATAATTTTGCATTGATAGAAGACAACTATAATCTATGATGGTTTCAGGTCTTCAGGGACAACAAGATTGGAATGAAGGTTGCAAGGATCATAGTGGCAGCTGTAGTAATGGAGGTAGATTGATTGTTTTGATGGAAAAGACTCCAAGGCATAGGTCTATAACCTAAAAGAATGTGCGATTCAAAATAATTCCGTCAAGTGCTGAAGTAGTAATAATAGGCCTAGAAAAGGATAGTCACAAGATTGTCATGAAAATGCAAAGTTATAAAGAGTAGCCAAAATATTTTGGTAGAGGTTTATGAAAATAGAAATAAAAGGCCTAAATTTGAATGTCATGTGATATGGATAACATATTATAGAATAGTATAAGCTCAGTGACTTTGTGGATATTTGATCTTGTAGTCATGAATAGCATGACAATCAAGAAGATGCAAATGATTTGAGTAGGTTGCCACAAAACATAGGGACAATACCATTATCAAGAAGGATGGGTAGGTCTATGGATAATTTGAAAACCATTATGACAGTGAGAGTCTCTCTGGACGAAAAGGAGCAAGGTTATGAAGAGTATTGATAATATTTTACAAAATGGTTAGTGGCATTGTACAGGGTAGTCATAAGAATACAATGCACTGTGATGAGGACAACAAAAGGATTGTAGAAGGCATAAAATATCTATCAAATCATGAAATGCAGTCAAATGTACAATCCCCATAAGCAAGATGGCGAAATGTTTGTAAATTTTTTTCTAATTTTTCATCTTGTATAGATCTAAGGAGTGCAAAAATATTAAGAACAAGCATAAATCAATCAAGAGCATGATGAACATTATCTTTCAGTGTGGGAAGAGTTCAAGATTTAAATGGCAGAGTTCAAGATTTAAATGATAGAGTTAAATAAAGACAATAGTGGTAAAAATATAGTCTTGATAGGGCATTAAAAGACCATGACAATCATTTGTAGTAGGAACTAGAAGATATGCCATGACAAAATTCATGTGCAAAACATTTTGACAAAGGTAATCATGGAAAGTAAGGTACAGTTCAAGAGTAGTGCGGCATTGCATGATGATAAGCAAAATGACAGCTTGAAGGTCATCACAGTCCATATACTTTAAAAGGTATGGTTTATTTCATGAAAGACTAAAATGTAGATATCAAACTCATTTATCTACAAATTATGACAATGTACAGTGGTGTCAAGTGTTGATATGTATGAAGGTTGAAAAGTATGATGAGAATTTTGGGAATGACAATGGCAAGAGCATAAAGAGTGACATCATAAGGAAGATTTAGGGCATAAAAAATGTGTCACTTATAGTCTTTAAGGGTCTTATACACATGTCTTATTAGTAGTTTTGAAGAAGTCTCCAATAGTTGGGAGTTGAATGAGCATTCATAACCCTTTTTTCCATGCATTTATGGATAGTTGCAATCATATAGGGTAGTTTGTTGAGTTGTGCAATAATTGAAAATATCTAGGGGGTAGTTTTGACCAATTTGAACCTTTTTGAGAGCATCTAGGAGTTATTTTAGGTGCTTTGATGGTAGACAAGGTCAAGGTATGGATTTTTCAACATCCAAACACCTATTTGGAGCAATGTTGAGGGTTGCAAAATAGGGTTTTCAATTTTGGACGACTAAAGGAAATTTTCACCCAACCAACTAAGTAGCACATGTTCCTATCATCTTGAAACTATTGGACAACATATAAGGTAAGCCTAATGGTAGTTTTTAGTTGGTTCTTTTCTCTCTTGGCATGTATTGTAGCTGGTTTTTACTATTTATTGTGCAAACCTTTTAGATAGTTGATGAGTAATCTTGTGGTGATATCTTTCCCCTTGATTTTGGTCCTATCTTCTTCCTTTGATAAAAAAGTATACATTTTTATAGGTCATAACTTGTGTTAACTAGTTAAGATTAGAGTTCATGTTGTGATAGCATGCATAACTCCTTCTAAACACTATCTTTCACATACCAAGCCTTGTTATGATTTTTTTTTGTAAAGACGTACAAAATACTGAGTTATGTATGTGTTGGGTTTAGATTCTTGATCATTTTGAGTCCAAACAATAGTATAGGTTTTGAAAAATCATTTGGTGCATCACATTAGATTTTAGGTTCCATTATATGTTATCCTTCTCTCTTTTCTCACCAAGCGTAATTATTTTACTTAGTTTAGGTGATAAATCCAAGGGAACCATCCCTCTCTAGAGGTTGATCTCCACAATCTAATCCCACACTCAGGGAGATCATCCCATGTTTCATGAGGTGGCTAAGTGATTTCATCATCTCAACAAAGGGTGCACACTTACATGACAACAATTTTTGGCACGCTTGATTGGACTATTTGAGCTATCATAGTTCAAAAAAATTGTCCTATTATTGTTGATATTTAGTGTGTATATTAGTAATTTTTTCCTTTGGAGGAAAAATATTCACACACTTGACAACTCCAAGTCCATTCTACTGGTTTCAAGAAGATTGATGTTGGTATGTACTTCAAGTTTTTACAAGAAATAGTCTTCATAATTCTAATTTTTAGAACATTTTTATGAATTTATAACTTGCTTAATGTTGCATCATGTCTTCATTTCATGAAGATAAGTTCTATCACCCTTCATTTCACAAAAATTCTACTCATGCACCTTCCTATCAACCATACCAATCAATTCATATTATCGATTTGATCCCAAATAGCCCATTAACAACAAGATATTAGCATTCTCATCATGCTTACCACCCACCCACCCCTACTCAACCTTCTTGGTAGCCTTTTAATCAGCCCCAAGAAGTCATTTCTATGCTAAACCAACATGCTTGCTTTACTAGCCAACCCCAAAATATAGACAATATGAGAATTAGTGACATCAAGAGCATATTGATAAACTTCAATAAGTGGTTGGATGATATCAAGAGATAACAAGAATTTTATTTGCAACAAGAGGAGTTGGCTTACCAAACTTATCAATACCAACAGGACATAGATATATAGAGGAAGTAGTGTGAGGAGTTTTTGGAAAAGAGATTTCTACCAAACAAGAGTAGATGAAGCTTTTTCTTGCTCAAGTGCAAATGTTGGAGGACCATTCAACTACTTACATTCTAAATCAACCTATGAAAGAAGAGATTCCTAATTACGAAATCCCAAGTTTCAAGCAAGGTAAGCTTCTTGAGTCTTCAAGTTGTTCTTTTGAGCATCAAATTCCAAGTTTTAGAGACCATCCTTTGCAAGATTTTGAACATCAACCTAATATCCCTCAAGAAAAATCTTCTCCAAAACAAAATTCCCAAGATTCTTTACTATATCAGCCTTCTTGTCCTATCGCCATTCACCTTTGCAAAGATGGTCCCATTGTATACCAAGATAACTGGTTTAGTGGACAAGAAGAGGAGATTTTTGGGGAAGAATAAGAAGAGTTTCTTGCTGTTCACACCCTTGAGCATGATGCATAAAAGGAAAAATAAGACTTGCATGATCAAATAGGATAGCAGGTTGATGAGCATGATAAGCTAGGACAGTAGGTTGAAGAGCATGTTCTTTTGGGACAACAAGATAACAAGCAAGAAAGAGGTGATGTAAATGAAGTTTTAACATTTTCATTTGATGAGCTTCCTTGTTTTGTTGATGAAGATGAAGGTAGCATACAAATTCCAATTTCATCAAAAGTATTGGAGCAAATAGAAGATGAGAATGAGCATGAGAAGATGCTGGTCCATGAAGAGGTACATGAAAATAACGTTGTTTTGCAAAATAGAGAAGTTGATATACATAAGGTTGTTGGTCAAAGCTGCTATAAAGTTAAAATTAGTCCTCTTATACACAAAATCAAGGAAGAGGTTGAAGAAGGCTTGTTTTGGGATGATTTAGAAACATTTTATACAAGTTTATATGACAAAAAAACACCTTTGGAATAGAAAAATCATGAACAATAGGAGAATGAGGTAGAAATTTCTATGTTTTTACCAAAACAGTCACAAGAAGTAGTTGAGACAAATCAACAAAATGGTGAAGAAGCAGCCCACAAGTAAGAAACTAGCAAGGATACCTCAAAGTTTGTACTTTCAAGAGGATTTCCAATTAGACATTATAGCTAAAGAAGAATGGAGGCCACAAAAGTTCCACAATTCATGCTTGCACCAAAGCATGAAATTGTAGCTGAAGAAGAATGCATTCAAATTACTTATTGACTTCAAAACAACAGTTTGTATGACAAACATAGAGATGTAAGTGGATGTATTTTCATTTGACAAGAGGTATTGCAGTAATTGGTTTAATATTTGGCATTTCTTCACTTCCTCTTGGCTGCACATAAACATGTGAAATGTTATAAACTCATGAGAAAGTGAAGCTATTTCAAGGAACCAGTTAATGGTTTTGTTTAAGCGAATTTTGTTGCTGGTTAGGGTAGGTTAGGATAGGTTTTCTTTGAAGTCAATAAGTGCTTTTGCACAAGGTTTTAGTTTGTCTTTTATCCAAGTGTTAAGGCATAGGTAGTTAGGTGTTTAGCTAGTTTTGTTGAGGTGTTATAGCTCGTTGTCAAGTCTGAATTTTAGTTTGTCCCAAATATTTTGACTCCTATGCCCAATGGAACTTATGGCTACTATTCCTAGAGTTTTAGCAAGCAAAACCCCCTCAAAGGTCACCAAAAGATGTTGAAATTATTTTGTTATGTCTTCAAAAGGGGGATTTATTAAATCTATATTAAAATCCTATAAGATTTTATAAAAAATGAAGCAAAATGGGAAAAAGTAAAAGAAATATTAAACCAAGTCATTTTAGGTGCCAAGTGTAGAAATTATTTTTAGTTTCTTTATCTCACGTTGAAAGAGAATGACTTTACTATTTATTGGTTGTTGGTATTGAAAAAATCTGGAGAAAATCTTGTGGTATGGTGTGAGGATAGCAATTGCATGTTGCATTGATCAACCATGTTGCTGGGTATCAACACATTTAATGGATCTGTGGATGGCTTGTGAAAGTTTCTAGGAGCTTATTCATGCCTTAGCCACATATTCTAGGCTATGATACTCAAATTGCTACATGGTATGTGTTCTTACCTTGCCAAGTATATGTGGTCCAATTTTAAAAGGAGGGTCTTGTTGAGTCATCCAAATATGATCTATTAATAAATGATAGATAGAGACACATATCATATTAATAACATGATACTTGGGATTCATAGAGCACATAGTAATCATCGAAATCCTCGCCTTGAACAAGTTTAGAAATAGGGTAAACATGAGAAGTCATATCATAGGAGACAATATATAGTTTTCATTCATAGTATTAGTAAGTATGACCACTACCAAGGCTTGCCTGAGAAAAAATTAAAACATTGCGAGACCCATATCATGCTTTTGTAAATCTTCATCATATACCCACATACATTTTTCTATCTCTATTTAAGAGTGTGTTTGAAATTTATGTAGGCAGTCATAAGAAAAGCTTGGGTTGTCAAATGCTTAAGAAAATCCTAGGGTTTTCATGGGTTATTTTAAAAAATTGTAAGTGAGGGCAGTCTAAATGCTCTTTTAAGGAAAGGTCATGGTGAGTAGTACAATGTCCTCATTGAATTGAATAGTGAGAAATGAGAGAAGTGTCTATTAATAGTGAGCAACTAGGGATGGAATTATTTGGGTTTCAACGTGTAATGATGTATTACATAGTGGAAAAATTCTCAAAGGAAAAAATATAGAGATATCCAGGGATAGTATTCAGTAGAGAAAAGGTGTTGAAGCATCAAGAAGGCATTAAAAATGTTTGACAATGTGATTTAAGAAAATATGACCTCATAAAATATCATGTTGAGGGAAATCCCACATAGGAAGAAGAACCGATAATGCCCATGTATTGACAGTCATAAACCAAAGAACCAAAGACTTTTGCATTGATAGAAGACAATTATAAGCTATGAAATTTCAGGTCTTTAGGAACAACAAGATTGGAATGAAGGTTGCAAGGATCACAGTGGCAGTTGTAGTAATGGAGGTAGATTGATTGTTTTGATGAAAAAGACTCCATGACATAGGTCTACAACCTAAAAGAATGTGTGCATCAAAATAATGCCATCAAGTGCTAAAGTAGTGACAATAGGCCTAGAAAAGGACAATCACAAGACTGTCATGAAAATGCAAAGTTATAAAGAGTAGCCAAAATATTTTGGTAGAGATTTATGAAAATAGACATAAAAGGCCTAAATTTGAATGACATGTGATATGGATAGAATATTATGGAATAGTAAAAGCTTAGTGAATTTGTGGATATTTGAGCTTGCGGTCATGAATAACATGATAGTCAAGAAGATGCAAATGATTTAAGCAATTTGCCACAAAAAATAGGGTTAATTCCATTATCAAGAAGGATGGGTAATTCTATGGAAAATTTGAAAACCATTATATGACAGTGACAATATCTCTAGAGGAAAAGGAGTGGGGTTATGAAGAGTATTTCCAATCTTTCACAAAATGACCAGTGGCACTGTATAGGGCAGTCATAAGAAGACAATGCACAATGATGAGGACAAAAAAGGATTGTAGAAGGCATGAAATATCCATCAAATTGTGAAAGGCAGTCAAATGTACAGTCCCCATAAATAAGATGGTGAAATGTTTGAAAACATTCCAAATTTTCATCTTATATAGATCTAAGGAGTGCAACTATATTTAAGATCAAGAATAAATAAATGAAGATCATGATGCTATCTTTTAGTGTGGGTAGAGTTCAAGATTTAAATGGCAGAGTTCAAGATTTAAATGATAGAGTTAAATGAAGACAACAATGGTAAAAATACAATCTTGATATGGCATTCAAAGACCATGACAGTCATTTATAGAAAGAAGTAGAATATATGCCATGGAAACATTCATGTGCAAAACCTTTTGATAGAGGTAATCATGGAAAGTAAGGTACAATTCAAGAGTAGTGTGGCATTGCATGATGATGAGAAAAATGATAGCTTGAAGGTCATTGTATTCCATATACTTCAAAAGGTATGGTTTCTTTCATGAAAGACTAAAATACAAATATAAAACTCATTTATCTACACATTCTGACAATATACAGTGGTTTCAAGTGTTGATACTATGAAGGTTGCTAAGTATGATGAGAATTCCGGGAATGATAGTGGCAAGAACATAAAGAGTGACATCATAAGGAAGTTTTAGGACATAAAACATGTGTCACTTTTAAATCTTTAAGGATCTTATACATGTCATGCCTTATTAGTAGTTTTGAATATGTCTCCAACAATTGGGAGTTGAATGAGCATTTAAAACCTTTTTTTCCATGCATTTAGGGACAATTGCAACCATATAGTGCAGTTTGTTGAGTTGTGCAGCAATTGACAAATATATAAGGGGGAATTTTGACTAGTTTGAACCTTTTTAAGAGCATCTAGGAGTTATTTTAGGTGCTTTGATGGTAGAAAATGTCAAGGTATGAATTTTTCAACATCCAAACACCTTTATGGAGCAATTTTAAGGGCTGCAAAATAGGGTTTTCAATTTTGGACGACCAAAGGAAACTTTGACCCAACCCACTAAGTAGCACATGTTCCTATCATGTTGAAACTATTGTATAGCATATAAGGCAACACTAAAGGTAGGTTTTAGTTAGTTCTTTTCTCTCTTGACATGAATTGTAACTGGTTTTTCAAGTTCTTTCAAGCTGGGACAACAATTGTAACTCCATTTTCAAGCTTACGGAACTGTATGTAACAATATTTTTATCAATAAAATAAGCTAATTTTACCTTCTCATTTTCTATTTATTATGCAAACCTTTTAGATAGTTGATGAGTAATCTTGTGGTGATATCTTTCCCCTTGATTTATGTCCTATCTTTTTTTCCTTTAAGCATAAAGTATGCATTTTTGTAGGTCATAATTTGTGTTAACTAGTTATTATTAGAGTTTATGTTGTGATGGCATGCATAGCTCCTTCTAAACATTATCTTTCACATACCAAACCTTATTATGAAATAATTTTGTAGAGATGCATAAAATAATGAGTTGTGTATGTGTTGGGTTTATATTGTCGATCATTTTGAGTCCAAATAGTAGTTATAGGTTTTGAAAAATCATTTGGTGCATCATCATATTAGATTTTAGGTTCCATTATATGTTATCCTTCTCTCTTTTCTCATCAAGCATCATTAGTTTACTTAGTTTAGGTGATAAAACCAAGGAAACCAACCCTCTTTGGAGGTTGATCTTGACAATCTGAGCCCATACTTAGGGATATCATCCCATGTTTTACGAGGTGGTTGAGTGATTTCATCGTCTCAACATAGGGTGAACACTTCCATGCCAACAAGTACAAAAAGGAGGTTTTAGTAGAAGGTTTCACCACTTGGGTGGGACTCTACCCTAGGTCTTTTGAAATTTAAAATTAAAATCCACCATGAACTCACAAGGGGACCTTTTGATTGTTGTTAGCTACTCAATAAGCAAGAGATAGTCACTCCTATCATCAAATTGTTCACAAATCTCATCCCCTAATTCATCCCATTATGGATGAAATTGAGCTACAATCCTCTTTACCATTATGGTGCCTTACCCTTCAAATAGGAAGCAAGGAGCTTAACAGCTACGTTATCCTCCATGATGTGATAGATAAAGCATATGTTTGCAAAATATTGAATGTGTTTAATGGTGGTGGTAGTATTTTTCTAGTGAGATACAAAATAATTTTTAGAGTTGAGGTTGGGATGTCATCATACTACTAGAGAGAAAGAAGATTACCTCCACTAAAGGTCATAGAGTTTCCATTTCTTAGGGAAACCATTAGAAGGGTGTGAACTAAAGTTATGTTCAATTGGGAAACATGTATCCTAAAATGAGGGGACCTACCAAATGGAGGTGTAGACTACACTCTAGGATATGGTGATACAAAACCTATGGTTCTTCTAGCTGGTGATACATAAAATCTATTTCTTATTTTGGAAGGAAAAGCTGATAATTTAACAAATTAGAAACTACCTCTTGAAGAAGCTCTAGTTTGAGTTATTGGCATGAATGATTAGCATTTTCACTTGAAATTTATAGTCGCTAAGTGCTGGTATGTGTGTCCAATGATTGTAACTACTAATCTTATCACACCAATATCTCAACAAAATCAAATATATCTCATCAAACTAGTCCCATTAGGCATGCCAAAAACTATTGTCACTTGAAATTACACCCTTCCTGAACATTATTTTCAACATTTCAATGAAACATGAGAATGATATCAAGGTGTGGGACCTTGCCCATGAGATCAAAACTCTAGATATGGTTGGTTCCTTTCTAACCTAGATGCAATAGTGTTCCTCAATACTTAATGAACCTATAGACTACACCTGTTCCAATAGATTATAGAGGAAAATAGAGAGAAAATGTAGATTAATGGTGTTTCCTTCATGCTCACAACAACACAAAGAATAAATTTTTTTGTCAAAAGAACCCACATAGTTCTCTATCTTACTAGCTTCTAGAGGTATATATGGAGGTTAGGGTTTGATAGGCACTAAAAGGGGAGGATATGATCCACAATCAAAACCACAAATAAGATTAACACAAAATAAAAACATATAAACAATAAAATATTTTCTTAGACATGAAGGTAATGAAGTTTATGTTGGAAGTTTGAGAGACTATCATTGGTATGTCTATTAGCAACATGAGCATGAGCTTATACAATGTTGTCATTGATGTCAACATTGTGATTTGATGTTTGCATTAAGGTATAGTTGGTTGTTGAAGAATAAGTGAGAATGATGGTAATCCAACATAGAGATATAGAGGTTCTACTCCAGTGCAAAACATATATGTTGAATATTTGACTAAGTCTAGAATATAGTTTTCAGTGTACAAAGAATCAATTTTTTTGCTCCACATTGGTTCGCCTTGAGGTGTTTTTTTCTACACTTCTAAAGAAATTTTGGTACGTGGTTGAGGACCTTGAATCCAAAGTTTCATGTTTTTATGTCCTTCAATGCAAAAGTTATAGTTGATAGAATATTGAGTTTGCCAGTGATAGTATAATAAGTGCAAAGTACCTATTTGGAATGGTCCACATTCTAACATGGAGAATATTTGGTTATGCGGATTTGATAGAGTTTTTACAAGTGTGAAAAGGGTATGTAGTCCAAATGGCATGTGTTTTGGAGGTTTATGTGTCAGTTTATGGATAATCAGTTGGTGTATTTTGGTGTTATCTCACTAGTAATGCTGACCTAATATGATTGGGGTCGTGTGGAGTTAAAAGAAGTTTTGATTAGTTATGTGGGATTTATTATAGGTCCATGCTAACCTATTTGGATGCACTACAAGTTTTGGATTAAGGCACTATTGATCACCCTGCCACGTGTCACACTGGTGCATCTTTTGGAGGTCGCAAGGTTCCCTTTTTGCTAAAAACATGCAATGGTGCCATGTAGTGGCTATGCAACTTTTTGAATTTCACAACAAAATTGATCTTGAAATAGGACACATGGATGCCCTATGGGATTTTTCAACAAGCAGCGCAAGAAAATTTTGAAGAATGTTTGTCGTGGTGCCACGTGGCCTGATTTTTGTCAGGCGAGGTTTCTCCACTATCAGGAATGACATTTTTGAAGGGTGTTGCCAGGTGTCACTATTTTTTTGCTCCTTCATGATCTTGAAAGGATAGTATCCAATCAATGCTACCACTACTACTCATGTGACAATTAGATCAATTTTTTTTTTGTCAAGGTGTTCTCAACGTGTGATCTTTTTTTGACACAAAAGATTTTTTTTAGTAGCTCCCAAACTTCCAGCTCATAGTTGTTACACCGATCATCATTAATTAAGCAACTTAGTGTTTATTACTAGGGATTTTTGTGATTGGATTTGATCTTTGTTAGGATCTTGGGGGTAGCATTTTTCTTCCACCTATTTAGTATTTTTGTTAAGGCGATGGAGAGTGATTTTTGCTTGTTCGCTCCCCTTACCTTATAAAAGGGAATTTCCAAGCCTCTCTCACCAATTCCTATTGGAGTTTGAATTCTAATAGGAAGTGGAAGACTTCTTATAGTATTTTACTGCCTTGTATCAATTTTGTAATCAATTTTCAAGATAACTATCTGGATCAGTGATATGAACTTAACATCTTTTATTGTTTTCCAAATCAAGTAATAGAAGGAAGACATTTTATTATATTGTGCCTTTATGGATTTTATTTTACATTTTATTCTCTATTCATACATAATAGTGTTTTGTTTCAGTTTGACCTTTCAGATATAGTCTTGATAATTATTTATTAGTCCTAGTTTTTATGCTTATCTAACTTAGATTTACAATGAATTGGATCATGTTTTGCTATTGTTTCTTTTCTTGTTAAAGATACGTTAGATCTCATACTATGCTATTGGGGAAAAAAATTATGTAAGGGTTTGAAGCGTCATACTCAATTTCAGATTCATCATATTTTGTCGAACCTTAATGGGTGCTTCCCACAAAAATATTTGAATGAATTCTTTATGCTCATATGGGGCTTAGCTAATTCATTCTCCTTTCAAGAATGAACGGTTTGTGGCATTATGTGTTCATTTTATCAGAATTGAAAACCTATTATGGTTTTGAAATGTTGTAAAACCTTTTGGAGCATCACCTTAGTTAAGTTTTTTTTGTATTTCCTTCTCCCTTTTCCCAAACAAAAAGGAAGATTCAACTTCTTTAAAAATCCTGGAGGTCATTCAGTGAAGTGCAAGTAGGTCCCCCATTCACTGAATTTCCCATAATACTATTCAGAGAGGCACAAGATTTTATGATCAATAGTTCTTTTTTTGGCATGCCCGATGGGACTTGAAGATATTTTACAACACCTGATACTCAGCCTTAAAGAGGCACTTAAATCAGATCAGTAGAGGAGGTTACAGGCAGGGTCAACAGACTCATGCCCAAGATCCAAGCAAGGGAATCTTGTAGAGGTAACTTTGAATATCCCAATTACCATCTTTCACTCCTTAGAGGAGATGCATTACAAGTTTCATATCACCTGTTAGAATGAATAGAGTTAGAAGTACAAGCCTCGAATCTAGAGCTCTATCCACTCTGTCGATCGATAGATCCTTTCAAATTAGAATACTTAATTTTCACGTTCATAGAGTTTTGTTCTCCATGGCTCTCCAACCCCTAAGAAACTATGTGACATGGGGCAATGGTAGTCCATTGGTTCCTCCTACCCCTCCAAATGTATGGACTACTATCCCTACTAATGTTCTCAAAGAAGTTTTAAAGTTTATTGGTGAATATTTCAAAATGCCATTAGAGAATCTTCAAGATGTGGCAGATGTGTGCACAATCCACAACATTACGAAGCAAAATGTAGCCCTTAGAATATTGGCTGCATCTTTGAAAGGAAAGGCTCAAGATTGGTATAGGTCCCTAACTTTCAATTCCATATGCTCTTTGGATGAACTTGAAGAAAAAATCTTCAAACACTTTTCAAAGAAAGGAGATCAATTATCCATGTTACAAAAGTTGATAACAATCAAAAGAGCACATAAGAAGGCTATGACAGATATCAATACCAAGTTCCACAAAACCTAGCAAAGGATTCCCATGATGACCAAACCTCCATGAACAATGGCATTCATGTTCTACCTAAAATCCTTCAATTCATATATTATGGTTATGGTACAGTTTCTTGGAGGCGATAATCTGCCTGATGCATATTATCTAGCTGTGAGAGTGAAGAATAGTTTGATTGATGCTGGGAAGCTCCCACCACAACCACCAATGCCAATGTTTTTTGAAATATGTGGAAAAATGTAGGAAGAAGCAACCACTAGTATGTTTGCTACACCTTTACCATTAGTGTATGTGTACCCTAGTACACAAGTGAGTACATTAGGTTCTTCTTTGCTAGCTATGAAGATGAATGATAGCAAAAATATGCTAAGGAAAATTTTGAATGAGCTTGTCATCATAAAGAACTAGCAAGTGGCACCTTTGAAACCTCCCCCTCAAAATTATCGAGGAAGTTTTCCCTTCCAACAAGGATTTCACTTGGGAGCTCTAAGAGGAAACAAATAGCCACAATCATCAGGCTAAATAGTCCTGATAGCCATTTCGCTCAGATTGTTAAGCCTAGCACGAGCAAAGACAATCCTCAAGAAAAATAATATTTCATAAGACATAAATGCTTGATGCTTCTTGTGTAATGACACCCACATGCCTCAAAATTGGCTGAGGGAAAATCTTCAATAGAGGGTGGAAAAACAAGGAAGTCAAGTGATGAGGGCACAACCCGAGACATAGAAAATAACCCACAAACAAGAGAATAATTTTATTATTCAGAAAATGGAGCTTCTTACATGTAGAGGATCTCAAATCCCCAAGTTCTACAACACATGCAAGTTACAGAAAGCTACAGAATAACCCTTTCACAATATGCGAGCTTGTCCCCAAAAAGCTACCCAAAAATTAGAAACCCGCCCATAAATAGAGATCCTCTTTAGTTTGGAGCCAAAACAACATTCAAATTTGAGTTTAGGCAGTTTGGCACCGAAAATTACAACTAGAAGTTCAAATTTCAAAAGAACATTTGCAATTGTATCTTCTAGAAAGTGCGCCAACTTCCCGGGGCCATAACTTTTGATCCGGGACTCCGATTCGCGAACCGTTTGAACCGTTGGAAAGGTATCGAAGTCAATAACACGCTTGAAATCTGCTATGCTGATTTCAACAAGTTTTGGGGCCATTCCGGGAAATCTAAGTGCCTCAAATCTAACTCAGAAGATTTTTAGGTGCAAATCTGGGAAACTAAAACTACAATATCTTTCAAAATAGGAATAGAAAATAAAAACCATAAATTGGGAATTTTATTATGATGAAAAGGGTATCCAAAAATGTAAAAACATCTAAAAACCGAGAAACTTGAAATTTAACTATTTTTGGGTGATGCAAGATTGCCCTTACACCACTGGATGCTCTTGCATCATCAAGGCATTCCTCTAGATACAAAAAGTTATATCAATTCCCTGGGATTGAAAATGTTAGACTCAGTGCCTAGATGTAGGGTATGTCTCTAGAACAAGAGACATATATCTCCTCGACCAAGCACTCTTTTCTTGGATGGAGGGGGAAGACTCAATATTTACCAATGAAGTTCCAACAACAAGAGCACCACAAGTGCAATCAGATTACAAAACTTGATCGAAACAAAGACTCATTGGGGAGTACGTGTCCTAGGTATCACAAGTGCAATAGTCACAACAACCATAACCATAGGTGCAACAATTATTGACCCAACAAAGAGTTTTAGACAAAGCAATCCATCTTTCCATGATGAATCAACCAATTCTAAAGCCAAGGGAGACCCTCTGAAGTTACCCCCAATTGGATTACTTAACGTAGTGGAGCAACTAAATAAAGCTCCTACCAACGTATCCTTATGGGATATTTTGGTCATCCCACAACAAAAGAACTTATTGTATAATGCTCTAAAGGAAGAGGATCAACCCTCCCAACCAATCCTAGTCCTAATTCATAGCCCATAGAATGAAAAATTACCCAACCAAAGGCCTCAATCTTTGAATGTCACTACATTCATGAATACTAGGGAAAAGGTAGATGAAAAAGAGGTATGTAAACCAAAACCTACCCCCTTTTTCTTAACTATCATTATGGGAGACAAATTTCTACATTATAATATGATAGATTTAGGTGCTAGCACCACTATAATTCCTAAACTAGTGGTCGATGCCCTGAATTTGAAATATGAGCCCCTTGAAAAAGGAATTATGCAATTAGATGGAAGGAAGGTTCCAGCCGTAGGCCAAATTAAAAGCCTCCCTTTGACCCTATATTCCTATCCGAGTTAGATAGTCACCCAAGAGGTGGTCATAATTGATATTCCTCCCATTTTTGAGATGTGCTTGTCAAGATATTTCCCAACCAAGATCGACAGATACTTGGCTCTTGATTGGTCTCACCTGCTATTGGGAACCAAGCACAGTGCAAAATTGAAAATATTGTCTGAACCATTCCATCCCGAGCATATCACAAAAGATGTAGTAATGAGTTTTGAAGTTATACACACCTCTATTTCCAAGAAATGAATGTACTATGTTGGGATGCTTGAGGATGAGGAGGTCATAGGTGATCAGAGTCTAGAAGAGGAAGTTTTATAGAATCAATTTATAGATTTTGACCCTTTCAGAAACTTTCATGCCACTGCTCTAGGTACATATGTGATTTTTGAGAAGAGCAGGCCATCTCGAAGATGATTAAGGAACAAAAGGATTCAAGAAACCTCTCAGAAGATGAACATGGGTTGTGCACTTTACACTTTGATGGTGCCAGATGTAAGACTGACTTAGGGGTAGGAATCTGCCTTATATCTCCAACAGGATAAAAAACTCTTATAGATTTTTTATTCTAATTTCCATGCACAAATAATGATGCAGAGTATGAAGGCTTGGTTCATGGCTTGAAATTGGAAGAAAAGATGGTTGTTGAAGGGATACATGTGTTTGAAGTTTTAGAGCTAGTGGTAAAATAGATTAGGGAACAAGTGGCTACAAAGAATGTGAGAAGGAGATCATATTGACTTGGGTATGGGACTTAATATAAGGGTTCAAAGCCTTCAATATCCAGGTAGTCCCAAGATTGCAAAATACCACCATAGATAGAAAGGCCTCAATTGGCTCACAATTTGAGCCAACCTTTGATCACAACATAGACCAAAATGTGGTGCGGGTCATAGTCTAACCATCTATCCTTGACAATAATCATAACTAGAAGGTTTTTGAAAATGATGCTCAAATTGCCACATTTTTGCAATAATCAGGTGAATTCAATGAATAAATGCAGTTGAGATCTAAGAAATCCTATGAGGAATGGATTATTCAACTCAAAAGTAATAATCTCTTGAGAGGTTTAAATACTCTTAAGAACCTCTTCAATTTTGAGGATGCAAGGAACAATAAGCGTAGGTTTGTCATCTTCGATTGTGAGGATGGGATGAACAGTAAGTGTAGGTTTTCTACCAACCAAGAAGATTATGAGGATCTCGACGTTAGGAATAAAAAAAAGCTCAAGGTTGGGAAGGATGTTCCACAAAAGGATAAGGAAAGCTTGAGGTGTTTATGTGCCAAATATGACGAAGTCATAGCTTGGACCTATGATGATTTGAAGGGTTATGACCCTAATATAATTCAAAACATTATCAACTTGATTAAAGGGGATAAACCGATTCCAAAAAAAAGGTTGATTAATCTAAAAGTAGAGGCCTTAATGGAACAAGAGCTGAAAATACTAATTGAGTCCAAAATCATATACCTAATCAAGCATTCAACTTGGGTATCTAATTTGGTTCTAGTCTGAAAGAAAAATGGTGGTATCTGACTGTTTGTGGATTTAGAGACCTAAACAAAGACTCCCTAAAGGATCATTACCCTCTAACCTTGATGGAGCACATCTTGTAGACTATGGAAGGATAAAAAATGTTCTCTCTATTTGATGGTTTTTCAGGTTACAACTAGGTCCATGTAAAAGGTGAGGACTAGCATAAAACGATGTTCACCATCAAATGGGGAATGTTTTCCTACACAAAAATAAACTTTGACCTATCCAATGTAGGAGCCACATTCAAAGGCATGATGGATGTCATGTTTAAGGATCTAATCAACAAGATCATTCTTGTCTATCTGGATGACTTAACTATATTTTCAAAATTTAAGGGTGACCACTTTGATCACCTAGAAAATGTCTTCTAGAGGTGTCAACAGTTCAGGGTTTCTTTAAATCCAAAAAAATGTATTTTTATGGTACCACAAGGTAAGTAGCTTGGATTTATGGTCTCCAAAGAAGGAATAACTATTGATCCTGAAAGGATAAAAGCTATAAGAGAATTGTCGCTATCGATCAACAAAAAGGGATTCCAATCTTTCCTACGAAAGATAAATTTTGTTAGTAGGTTTATTTTGGATTTTTCCAAAATTGCGATATCTATTAGATTAATGTTGAAAAAGGGCCTGGCTTTTAAGTGGACTTTGGAAGGCAAAGATGCTTTCGAGAAGATAAAGGTAGCTATTTCTACAACTCAGGTGTTAGCAAACCCAAAATTTTCAAAGGATTTCATTTTATATGTTTACAATGACGAGCATAGTATAGACATTGTCCTTGCACAAAAATATGATGAAGGGAGTGGAGAACACCTTATCAATTTCCATTCAAGGACCTTAAAGGGGTATGCGACTAGATATAATTTTGTGGAAAAGCAGGCTTTCACTGTTGTGAAGAGCCTAAAAAAGTTCAGACACCTGGTCTCAACAAGCAAGATTACAATCCTTGTTGCCCACCCTAGTGTAAGGGAATGCATCATGGAAAGGGAAATCATTGAGAAAAGAGCCATTTGGATCACCAAGATCATGGAATACGATGTTGAGATTTGACCCTCAAAATTATTTTGCATGAATAGTTCTTCCAGCTGTAGGAACAAAAAGAAAATATTATAGTGTAGTTTGGACAGTTCAAAGACCTAGTGAATACAAAGTTCACACCCATATCTAGTGCTCTGAATAATGCGAGAAAGCAATGAAGTTGAATCCAGTACCCAGTACTCCAAATTATGGAGAAGAGCTTCTCATGGAATTTGAGACACAAAATCACATGCTTGGGATGACCAAGAAAGATTGGGAAGTTGGTAAGAAAGACTGGCAAGCCATCTTGCAAAATTACAGGTGTCATACACTTCTTCCAGCTGATTTGTGTATAATTCTTTTCTATCTATGCATTTCAGATTTCATAGTTATATTTCATTGTATATATATAGAAGATAGTTGATAATATACTGGTGCAAATTTTTATCAGTTTTGATGGGTAGCACTGTTAGGGGGAGTATGTGGGTAAGTCAAGTAAAATTGTGTATATATGAAAGGGGGAGAAGGAAAAAGAAAAGTAGGTGTATGCGATGATGTCAAAAGGGGAGCAAAGAACAAGAAATATGTATGCACCCTTTTCCCTTGATGTCAAAGGGGGAGAGTATTTTGGAGAAGACATGGAGAAGAGTTGATGCATGTTGCCATCAATGACAAAGGGGGAGATTGTTGGAAGTTTGAGGAGATTGTCATTGGTATATTTATTGGAAACATGAGAATGAGCTTATACAATGTTTTCATTGATGTCAACATTGTGATTTGATGTCTACATTAAGGTATAGTTGGTTGGTGAAGCATGAGTGAGCATGATCTAGTAATCCAACATAGAGATAGAAAGGTTTTTCTCTGGTGCAAAATGGATATGTTGAATATTTGACTAAGCCTAGAATATAGTTTTCAATGTACAAAGCATTAATTTTTTGGTCCGCATTGGTTTGCCTTGAGGTATTTTTGTATGTTATTCTAAGGAAATTTTGGTACATTCTTGAGGACCTTGAATCCAGAGTTTCATGTTTCTTTGTCCCTCGGTGCAAAAGTTATGGTTGATAGAATATCAGGTTTGCCAGTGATAATATAATTAGTGCAGAGTACCTATTTGGAATGGTTTGCATTCCATAGTGGAAGAATATTTTTTTAGACATATTTGAGGGAGTGTTTATAGATGTCAGAAGGGTGTACAGTCCAAGTGGCATTTTTTTGGGAGGTCTATGTGTTAGTTTGTGGATAATCAGTTGGTGTATTTTGGTGTTGTCTTGCCAATAGTTTTGACCTAATATGTTTGGGGTCATGCAAAGTTAAAAGAAGTATTGATTGATTATGTGGGAGTTATTATAGGTCCATACTAACCTATTTGGATGTGTTACAAGTTTTAGATTAAGGCGCAGATCATGTATAGTTTGATCTTGAGCTGACAAGTTATGTTATGCACGGTACATCTAATTAGGCCAACCTAATTGATGATGTAGGTATTTTGTGAATGCAATAGGTATAAATGTAAGATCATTTTTTGTGTTGTAGGGATGTTATGAGATTTTATGTGTACTATAGAAAATGCGTGATGTGAATTCCTAAGTAGAACATGTGAATGTGAAGTAGAGAAAAGTGTGGAATTTGTGTAGTATGAAGTGTGTTGATTCGATATTTTGAGCTCCAATGGAAGTGCATCTCCTGCATAAATTGTAGATGCATTATTAGTAGTTCAAATCTTGGTAGTGAGCCACACCTCTCCTCTATTTATCTTGTTTTGTGGGCAGTGAGTCCACCAAATAGTGAATCCTCCTGATAGTGAGCCTTTCTATAATATGTTATGACTAGTTATAATATATTGTGAGCTAACCCTCACTGTGGTTTTTCCCTTTTTGGGTTTTCCATGGAAAAATTTGGTGTTCATGTGTTATATACTTTTATGGTTTCTTTGATGATTTCTTTCATTACTACAAATTGAATATGATGCTTGAAATGAATGTTTAGATGTTGTCGACACTTAAAATTGTCCGAACTGATATTACAAACTTGAATATGATTACTAACACCATTTCATCCTAAATTCACCTCATTTTCAACTGTTTAATTGAATGATCCTAGTTATTTAATTAAATGCATCAATTTCTCCTATTAATCAAATGGTCAATATTATTTGGCTAATTCAGCCCCTTTCACACTAATTTTCATCTTGTTTAATTGGATAATGCAAATTATTTAAATTAAACACCTTATGTCCTCTCATTTAATTAAAAAATCTTAATCATTGAATTAAACGTCATTTAACCCCCTTTCATTAAATAAATAAATAATTTAATGAACATCCTAATTTCACTCAACTTGCACAATTAAAACTTTGTTTTAATTATCTAATTCGTGTTTTCCCACCCATCCACTTGCAAGGGAATATTCCCTTGGAATGTTCTTCCATTTGAACTCCAAAAATGGAATATTCCTTTGTAACAATTTTCTAACAAACTTCTTAACAACTTTGGAAGTGTGCTTCTTTGAATCAATGAGATCCATTGATTAAATCATTGATCCATGTCAATTTGCATTCTCATCCATTGATGAGAATCTTTGATCCATGTCTTCACCTCTCATGGCTTCTCATCCCTTGATTGATCAAATCAATCCTAGCCTTTGATTCACCATTTTCTCCTATAAATACACCTCATTTCTATGAAAAAGGGATCCACTTCCATTTTAGCAAAGTTATGTTGCAAATTTGCATACTCATATTCATTCATCTTGCATTCATTTTAGCATTTCATCCACTTTTAGCTTAGTTTTCATCAATATTAGCTTATTTTCATCAATGGAGTTTGTTTACATGCTTGTTTCATCAAAGGGATTGGGAAAGGGCTGACATTCCATATCAATGTAGCACCAATCCCTCAATGGGATGAGGTTTGAGGCATTTAACTAGGTTCATTTATGCATTTCTTAATAGATTTTATTTAAATGGCTTCTTCATTCTATGTTTTCAAACATTTCATTGGGATTATAGCTTAACTGGTTAAGTATCGCTTAGAATCTATTGGATCTAGTGTATTCAACTTGTGTTATGATTATAGTCACATATGTTTAAGTGGTTTTAGAGAATACTGATTCAACCCTTTCTCAATATTCTGGGTGTTCAACAATTTACACAAGTCATAAGGGGAGAAGAGGTGAAAATAACAATTTTTATTCATTCAAAGGGATGGAGACTATTTTACAAAATTAGATTTGGAGAGTTATATTTTTAGAAGAAAAGAGGAAAAGACCCTTAAAATGAATACCAAAATTCCTTTTATTCCTTTGACACTTCTACTTTGGTTCCTTTCTTTTGTCAAAGACCCCCTTAAGAATTGGGAACCTTGTTGGAGGTTCTTTTGATTCTGGGAACCACTAGAACTACTGGCGAATCTTCTTCAAAATATTTGTTAGAGTAATAATGTATTAGCTAATAATTAATTAACATTTAATTAATTATTAGTCTAATTTATTCTCATGCGCTTCAACTAAACTTAGTTCTTTATTTAGATAACTAAGTGGTTTCTATGTTAACTGAAGTGAGCTATTAATAGATCATTCTGTCTCATCACATGTTATGTTGACACTTTTCCTAATCTAATCATTTTACCATTTAGGGTTGCTCCTATATAGCACTCAACCCTTATTGTATTCTCTTGAAATCTCAACTTTTGAGGACTCTTATTTTCCTTGAAGATTCTTGAGGTTCATTCTATAGCTTTATCTTGTTGGGGAATATTGCATACATTGTTTGTAAATCTCTTGCATGGAAGGCGTCTTTGTTTGTTGTTTGATCCCATGGCTCATATTTTTCACAATTCTAACATGGTACTAGAGCTAAAAAAGGAAAAAATCTGGAAATTGAAGATACAAATGCCAAGATCAAGGAGACTATAATTTACATGAGTGCACCCAACAACACTACTCAAATTATATGAAAAACAAAGTCAAACATTTGGAAGTCAAAGATACAAGTGGTACATGAATATGCATGAGTGAACCCAAAAACACTACTCAACATGCAAGATGCAAGTTGAAAATATAGGCACCAAATATTTTGAAGAACACTAATCAAGAGAGAGGCAATAATCTGCATGAATGTTCCCAACAACACTACTCAAATTAGATGGAAAATAAAGGCAAACATCTGAAACTCGAAGATACAAATGGCACATGAAATTGCATGAGTGACCCCAATGATACTACTTAAAATGCAAGATGCAAGTTGAAATTATAGATACCAATAGTCTTTGATCAAATTAAAAAGGAAGGTTGCCTCCAAAAAATAGGAATGCAATACTGTCCATATGGTAAGTGCTCCATCTCATCGAAATGCATGTAACTAGCTGTGGATGTATGGTGCATCCAAAAGTACATACGAAAACATATTGTATACATAGTTCACTCCAACATGAAACCAATAGTAAAGCCCCCCTCCCCCCCACCATAATGTTGAAAAGGAGAGCCAAGATAGGTACACTGAAACTATGTGAAACTAAGAAGTGCATGTAGGAGAAACAACTTGCAAATAAAAGGGTGTGCAAACTAAGGCACAGATGCATGAGGCAAGAATCATTGGGATTCACTACTATCGTGGAGGGACACTGACTTGAAAAAGGTGTGATGGCAAACCAAAGGAAAACATCAACCCACCATGGCACTTTATATCATATTACAAGTATCAAAGGAACAATAGGATGTGAAAAATTCCTAAAAAGAAATACACTAGAATGACACTTTATCTCAATGCATCTATAAAAGAGAAAAATGCATACAATGGACGCCTTAATGTCCAAAAAAGAACTACATGTTGAAAATATAATTCTCTAATAGAAAATGAGGAAACTAGTAGCACCACGATAAAGTTAATGAAAAAATATGCACTTTAAAAAAAATAAAACCCAAAAGGGAGTCTTGATGCAAAATATATGGCTTGTTGAAGTCTCCAAAAATGAGAACTGAACAACAATAACACCGAGAAAATTGAATTATAGGGAAAACCAAAAGCTCTAATTGGAAACCACCTACACTATTGTGAAGAGCATAAAATTCTACCCCATTTCAAAAAGAATGCATTGGAAAAGACAACCATATGACTGAGATATGGCTTCTGGAACATGAGGTACAAAATTGAAAAGACCAACGGAGAAGGGTTGAGTATGGAAAAAGAGCATCTCCACCAAATTTAGCAAAAAAATTGCCAAAAAAAGAGAGTTACCAATTTTAGAGGTGTTGGAAAAAAAATCTCTAGGTATAATGCATGTGGACATTTATTTGCAAAAAATGACATGTTTTTATTTTTAAAGTTGAAAAAAAAAAAATATATTATATTTTTTAAGAAAAAAGTATATAAAAACTATTTTTTAAAATAAGGAAAAAAATATTAAAAAAACCTTTTTTGTTTCAAAAAATATATTAAAAAAATATGGGGGGCAAGGGCGGAGCCCATCACACCACCCATGGGCAGGGCTCGAGGGACCTACCACCATGTAGGGATGGTAGGTACCCTTCTGTACCCTCCGCATGTGGGGGTGGTGCTGGCTCTTTCGAGCCACATGATCAAACAATAAACAAAGAAACCTTCCATGCAAGAGATTTGCAAACAATATATGCAATATTCCTCAACTAGGAACCAAAGGTTCTTAGTTCCTATGGGATCTTTGACACTTCTACTTTGGTGCCTTTCTTCAGTCAAAGGCCCCCTCAAGAATTGCAAACCTTGTTCGAGGTTCTTTTGATTGTGGGAACCACTAGAACTATTGATGACTCTTCTTCAAAATAGCTAAGGCATGAAACTTTCTAGCTGAGGAAAGAGAATGGACTAGGAACCATTGGAGGTTCCTGTGGTTCCAATAACTCAATCAAGGTCCAAAAAGGTTCTAAGAACATGTGAAAGCTTTGATTAGTTATAAACTAGCCAATTTTCAAACAATTTCCCTTAAATCTAAATTGGAGATACCCATTTGGGAAATCTACAAGATGGGAACCTAGACAACACTCACACTTAGCCAATTTTAG